>AWOL01S0084894.1:111255-143282 GCA_000715115.1 Nicotiana otophora
AGTTAGGTTCTATTAACTATCTATGCTATGCTTGGGAAAACCATGTTTAGATTAGAGAAGAATTGAAGAGAGCACGATCTTAACTCTGGGGGGGGGGATTGTGGTTAGGATAGGAATATACCTAGTCACCATGCTTAATTGAATATCGTGATCTTAATGTATTTTTAATAAATTGATTCAATAGGAATATAGGCGTTAATCTATTTTGAATAGGCGAGTAATTCAGGAGAATGCTACGAGAGTAATTACTCGATTAATTAGCAACCATGAGCGAATTGTATGAAAAGGAGAGTTAATTAGAATGCAATAGAATTGGTGAATCGATCACAACTGTGGAATGTTCATCTCTACTAAATTCTCAACAACCATTTTTTTCTTGACTAATTAGTTACTTGTTACATTCATTGCTTAGTTATAATCATACTATTAAACTCTGATTGACTCGACTGAACAATAATTTTGGTAAAATTAGTAGGTAGTTAACACAAGTCTCTATGGGTTCGACACTCTTCTTATCATTATATTACTTGTATGACCATGTATATTTGCATGTGCGTTTGGGAGCAACAAGTTTTTAACGCTATTGTCGGGGACATGAATATTGACTACTTTACTAGCTTTTACTTTTGTTGTCTATTTCGTCAAGTCTAACGTTTCTTATTGGTTGCTCTACTCTCATGAACTTTGTTTGAATACAAAGGGTCAGGAGACAAGATACACTTTAATGCTTTAACCCAGAACCTGAGAGAACATTTCACAGGAGATTGAGAGAAGCAATGGACACAAATAATCTTCAAGCATTTGTTCAATTACTTGTGAACATGGCAGACCAGCAACATATGGCGGTTCAGGAGATGACTATGCCTAGCATTGCTAATGTCACCTCCAACATTGTGAAGCCCAGAATCACTGGGCACTTTGAGCTGAAACAGAGCATGATCCAACTGCTACATGCAAATGGGTAATTTATGGGTTTTCCACATGAGGATCCACAACAACGCATTCTGAACTTCTTGGAGATTAGTGATACTTATATCACTAACGGAGTCACTCCAGACTATGTGAGGCTCACACTGTTCCCATTCTCTCTGTTGGGTGAAGCAAAGAGGTGGTTGAAGGCAGAATCAACTAACTCTATTACATCATGGAATGATCTGGCTAGAAACACTTTGGCACGGTTCTTCCCCTCAGGCAAAACTGCAAAGATCAGAAGTGAGATAGTCGCCTTTAAATAGAAGTCAGACGAGTCTTTATATTCAGGTTGGGAGAGGTTCAAAGGGCTACTTAGATATTGTCCTCATTATAACTAGACTAATGAAGTGTTGGCTCATACCTTCATTGAAGGGCTACATCTAGAGACAAAAATTATGGTAGACGCTGCAGCGGGAGGTCAGCTGTTGGCAAAAAGCTTTGATGGGATTTATGCATTATTGAACAAATTATCCAAAAATAATCCTGACCAGCAAGGAGAGATGGGCAGATACATAGTTCAAAAATCTGCAGGGGTCCTCGAGTTAGACGATATTTCTGCATTATCAGTGCATGTTTCCACATTAGCCAACAGTCAATAAAATGACCTTGGTTATTAATAACCAGCAAGCTCAGCCAATGCGACAAGTTCAAATATTTTGTGAAGTATGTGGAGAGGGTCACACGAGCGATTTATGCCCCCAGCAAATCCAGAGTTTGTATGTTTTGTGGGTAATGCAAATAAGGGCCAGATAAGTTAGTATGGGAACACTTACAATCCTAACTGGAGGAACCACCAAAACCTTTCTTGGGGTGGAAATCAAGGTGCTCAGAATTAGTATAGCCCAAAGCTCCTCAACATCAATATCGACCACCACAGGCTGAACAACCCACGAACTCAATGAGTCACATTGAGGAGATGCTAAAGAAATTGATGGCTGACCAGTATGCCCAATCAGCAACAATTAGAAATTTAGAGCGAAAAATGGGGCAACTTGCCAGTGCCCAAAATACTCGACCAGTTGGGGATCTTCCATGCGACATTGGGGCTAATCCTAAGACATCTATTAATGTTGTATCATTGAAAAGTGGGAGACAGTTAGAAGAAGCCCTATCAAAAAAGAGAAAGCAAGTGACTTTTAGAGAAAAACAGGCCATCATAGAAGCGGAATCAGAAAATGCAAAGGAGTCAGAGAAACTAGTTGAATAGGCGGTGGCAAAGCAACCACAACCAATAGTTGCTAGGCCACCACCTTTGTTCCCTCAAATATTGCAAAAAGTAAAGGATAATGCTGCTTACAACAAGTTTCTTGATATTCTGAAGCATGTGCAAATTAATATTCCGCCGGTAGACATCTTGTAGGAAGTGCCCAAAATATGCAAACTATATCAAGTACATAGTGGCAAATAAGAGGGGGTTAGCCGAGTTGGAGACTGTGGCACTCACTGAAGAATGTAGCTCAAAAAGTCAAAGCAAGTTACCTCAGAAAATGAAGGATCCGGGTAGCTTCACTATCCAGATCTCGATTGGAAAGCACTCAGTCGGGCGAGCTTTGTGTGATCTTGGAGCGAGCATCAATTTGATGTCGCTATCTCTTTTCAGGAAGTTGTGGTTGGGTGAGCCGCACCGAACTACTATGATTTTACAGTTCGCTGATCGCTCCCTTGCTAATCCAAAAGGGGTGATTGAAGATGTGTTAGTCCAAGTGGGTTCTTTCATAGTCCCTGCTGATTTATTTATCTTAGACTAAGATCCTGATCAGGAAATCCCATTTATTTTGGGGCGTCCATTCTTAGCCACGAGCTGGACTATTATTAATGGGTGTAAAGGCAAGATGAAAATGAGAGTGAATGATTGAGTGGATGTATTCAACATCTATAAAGCACTTAAATTGCCATTCTACTATGAAGAGTTATCTATGATTTCTGTGGTGGAAAGTGATGAGACTTCATTGGTGCCTTATATGAGCCCCACAGACCCCCTTGAACGAGCTTTGTTGGGGGATGAAGAAGAAAGTGAAGATGAGTTGGTGGAAGAAATTGAGAAAGTACTTAACATGTCTTACAAGTATGTCCATGGGCTTTGGAGATTTGAGGAGTTGGATAGACCAGTTACTCTGACCCCTCCGAAATCATCTATCGAAGATGCTCTGAAATTGGAGCTCAAGCCTCTACCGGCACACCTGTGCTATGCCTACTTGGGGAGTTCTGAAACATTGCTAATGATTATTTCATCCATCTTGACCAATTTGCAAGAAGAAAAGCTGCTAAGGGTGCTTCGTGAGCACAAAAGAGCCATTGGGTGGACAATTACTGATATTAAGGGAATCAGTCCATCATTCTGCATGCACAAATTGTTTTTAGAAGACGGACACCGCCCAATGTTGAGCAACAAAAAAGGTTGAATCCTATTATGAAGGAGGTCGTAAAAAAGGAAGTGATTAAGTGGCTTGATGCAAGTATCATCTTCCCTATCTCTGACAGCAATTGAGCAAGCCCAGTGCAATGCGTGCCTAAAAAGGGCGGGATGATTGTGGTGGAGACCGAGAAAAATAAGCTAATTCCTACTCTCACCATGACGGGGTGGAGAGCTTTCATTGACTATAGAAGGCTCAACAAAGTAACTCGCAAGCACCACTTCCCACTTCCATTCATTGACAAAATGTTGGATAGGTTTGCGGGGCATGAGTATTATTGCTTCCTTGATGGTTATTCAGGGTACAACCAATTTGATATTCCCAGAGGATCAGGATAAAATGACTTTCACGTGCCCTTATGGTACTTTTGCTTTCAAGCGAATGCCATTCGGTCTTTGTAACGCACCGATCACTTTCCAAAGGTGCATGATGGCCATTTTCACTCATATGATGGAAAAATTTGTAGAAGTTTTCATGGATAACTTTTCAGTCTTTGGGTCTTCTTATGATGATTGCTTGAAGAATTTTTCCAAGGTGTTGGCACGGTGTGAAGAAACGAATTTGATGCTAAATTAGGAAAAGTGCCATTTTATAGTGCAAAGGGCATCATTTTGGGTCATAAAGCATCGAAGAGAGGCATTGAAGTTGATAAGATGAAGGTGAAGGCGGTTGCAAATTTACCTCCACCCATCTCTGTGAAAGGTGTCCAGAGTTTCTTGGGACACACAAGTTTTTATAAACGCTTTATTAAGAATTTTTCTAAAATTGCTACTCCATTGTGCATGTTGGTCAAAAAGGATGTGACTCTTAAATTTGATGAAGCATGTTTGAAGGTGTTCGAGGAGCTCAAGGAGAAGTTGGTGACTGCCCCCATCATTGTGGCACCTGATTGGTCCTTGCTATTTGAACTTATGTGTGATGCAAGTGACCATGCTATAGGGGCAGTGGCAGGCCAAAGAAAGGGCAGGATGTTTTACTCTATATACTATGCGAGTAAGAATATTGATGATGCACAGTTGAATTACATCACCATTGAGAAAGAGTTGCTGGCAGTTGTGTGGGCCTTTGAGAAATTTCGGGCTTACTTGGTGGGAACGAAAGTCATAGTCCACACTGATCATGCAGCAATCGGGTATCTATTTTTGAAAAATGAATCCAAAGATAGATTGATGTTGTTACAGGCATTTGATGTTTAAATACGAGATCGGAAGGGCAAAACCAAGTGGATGACCACTTGTCACGGTTGGAAAATCATGAGCACGTGGAGGAAGGTGGACAAATTAAAGAGACATTTCCTGATGAGCAACTTTTTGCCATCACCCATGACCCCACCCCATGGTACGCGGACTACGTGAACTATCTTGTGAGTGCAATTCTTCCTTCAAAAATTCAATATAAGGCTAGGAAGAGGTTTTTGCATGATATAAACTTTTACTACTAGGATAAGATATTCTTGTACCAGCAGTGTGCTGATCAATTGATGAGGAGATGCATTCCTAAAAAAGAGGTGGAACTAGTGTTGTATGACTGCATGCCTCACGTTATGGGGTCGATCATGGAGGCGATAGGACAGATGCAAAGGTCTTGCAGTCTATTCGCCAACATTGTTTAAGGATGCTAATGCATTTGTTAAAAAGTTTGACCAGTGTCAGAGAACAGGAACAATCACAAGAAGGCATGAGATGCCCTTGAATAATATCCTGGAGGTGGAGATTTTCGATGTGTGGGGCATAGACTTCAATGGGACCATGACTTCGTTTCCAAATGGATGGAGGGTGTTGCATTGCCGACCAATGATGATAAGGTGGTGGACACTTTTGTGAAAAAGAACATATTCTCGATGTTTGGAACTCCGCTTGCCTTGATTAGTGATGAAGGAACACATTCCTGCAATCGATTGTTTAATAACCTTCTAGCCAAATATGGGGTCCGCCACAGAGTTGCCAGAACATATCATCCGCAAATAAGTGGACAAGCTCAAGTGTCCAACAAAGAGATAAAGAAAAACCTAGAAAAAACAATAAGTGTGAACAGTAAAGATTGGGATGCAAAGTTAGATGATGCCTTGTGGGCATATAGAACTGCATATAAAACACCAATTGGGGCATCTCTGTACAAGCTTGTGTATGGGAAGCCATGTCACTTGCCGGTTGAACTTGAACATAAGGCATATTGGGCAGTCAAGTAGTTGAATATGGACTTGTAAGCCGCAAGCGAGAAGAGACTCTTGTAGTTGAATGAGTTAGATAAGTTCAGGCTGCACTCCTAAGAGAATGCTAAGCTTTACAAGGAGAAAACCAAAAGATGGCATGACAGGCATATTAATCCGCGTCACTTTGAACTAGTCCAAAATATACTATTGTTCAATTCCAGGCTTAAGCTATTTCCTAAGATGTTAAAATCGAGGTGGTCAAGTCCATTTAAGGTGGTGAGAGTCACCCTACATGGTGCAATAGAGATGCGTCTTCTAAATGGTGAAGGACAATATTTAGTGAATGGGAAGTAGTCAAACACTATTGGGGAGTTGTCGTTAATCGCTAGAAGTCTAGAGTAATACTTGTTGATGAGTATGCAAGGTTCTGCGTCGTGCTGCGGCGTTAAATCAGGTGCTTGTTGGGAGGCAACCCAAATTTTTATTACTTTCGTAGCTTAGTTTTTCTCTTTTTAGTTAGAGTAAACTTGAGTTTTTGTTTTTATTTGTAGTCATAGAATTTGTAGGTATGAATGGTGTGAAATGTGTATAATGGATGTACAAAATGCTCGGGGGGATCGAGTATTGAAAAAAAATTAAAAAGTAGCGTCTAGGCCAGTGCGTCGCACTTCCTGGCACGCAAAATAATATGGGCCATTTTCATCCCAGCGCACAGGTAGCGCGTCGCGCTAGCCTGGCGCCAGGTAAGTCTTTTTAATTTTTTTATATATTTTATTTCCATATTATTATTTAAAATAATCCATTACCCATAAAACCCGACCCAATTACCCGTTTTTACTCTCCTCCTAACCCATCTCCTACTACCCAACCCCATCCCAATTCAAATTAAAACAACAATTAACCCTAACCCTCAATTCCTCTCTTATCTGCTACTCTCCCATCAATCTATCTCCCCCCGCTCATTTTTGCTCATCCCCCCCACCCAAGTCTTCAGATTTTCTCTCTTTCTCTCATCTCACCAGGTATGTCTCTTCCCCTCTAATCTTCTTCTTTGTTTTCTTTTATAGTGGTTAATTCCCCACTTCCCCCTAGTTCTTTGTTGAAACTTGAGTATTAGATGGGTGGTAGTGATGTGTGAACAATCAAAAATTGGTGGGAGATATTTGATTGTAAATGTGATATACGAAGTAGTAAACTATAATTCCCTCCACTTCGTTCAAATTTGGGAGGGTAAACATGTTCCACCATTGTTGAATTGAGTGGCACACACTTGATGCCCACCACATATTCTATAAAATGCTTGAATGAATAAATTACACACCGGTGAGGTCTGAGTAGCCGGGTGTTTTGTATGCGATTTTGGGCTAAGTGTGGGGTGTTTAGGGGTAGTTTTGCATTGCCCGAAACTTGTTTTCAATGATCATCATGCCATAACCACACTACCCACACCTTGTAGCATGTATGTTGTATCCTTTTGTTTGAATTAGTTAATGTATTGTATTAGTTGTAGTGATTGGGGGTTGTATGTCTCTTGTTTGCCATAATACTAAGTTTCATGGCCATAGCCAACTGCTTGCTTTTTATGGGATAATATTTGGAATATAATTGATTGGCATGGGGAAGTCTTGAGTACCCATTGCCTTGTGGTGAAACACTTGTGCACTTGTTAGACGACTATAGTGAGTATATTGCGTAGAGCCTTCGGTTCTAAGTGTGGGGTCATCTTAGACTCCACCATAACCTTAGGCGGATTTCTTGATTTATTTTCACATTCAAGCTGATTGTTTTGTAGGTTGCAATGGTCTGTGACGGTGCTAGCAAAGGAAAAAGAGCTGGGAAGTCTTCTACAACTGCTCCCCCTCCTAAAGAGAGCAAGCAAGGCAAGGGGTCATCTCGGCAAGCCAAAGGGAAGCAAGTTGCTGAAGGATAAAGAAGGGAATCTTTGGGACTACGACCTACATTGGATTTGGTTCGTGAGGATGCTATCTAGTGGTATCTCAACTTTGCGTCATTTGGGTGGTATGTATCTTAGAGGGGGATCAATGTGACTACTTTGGAACAAAATTTCCCTGATATGCTAGACCGGTTGAAGAGTTTGAAGATGGATAAGTTTATTGAGTGCCCTGGACATGCAAACCAGAGCATGGTAAAAGAGTTGTATGCGAACTGGAATGGGCACAAGTTCATATCGTGGGTCAGAGCGAAGGAAGTGCCATTAAATAGGGAGTCATTGTGCAAATTCTTAGGATTTGACTGTCCAAACCCGAGGAGGTTGCAAACGTTTTTGAGGTGCCCGAGCTTCAAAGCTATTCGTCACACTCTATGTGGCGTGGATTTGAATTCTAAGTGGACGAGGATAAAGAATGATACCCATAATGAGTTGCTCCGAATTGACTTCAACAGAACTGCCAAGGTGTGGCAGAGCTTCGTGTAAGCTAGACTGATGCTAGTGGATCACAACACCGGGTGCACTCGAGCTAGGGTGTGCTTGATCTACTTTTTGATGACTGGGAGACCGATCAATATTGGTGAGATTATGTTGGGGTAGATGGCCCGGACACAGTTTGGGCGGAAGATAAAAAGGTTTTTCTTTGGTAACCTGATGACATAGTATATGCTATCTCGAGAGGTACCTGAGTACCCTGGATATGATGATGTGGTAGAGGCATCGAGGGGACTGATGGATATTACTTCCTTGCTGGATTCTACTGCCAAGCTGAGCCCGACTGTTCGAAATGAGCAGGAGGAAAATCTCAACAGGTATCTCTATAATTAAATAATCTTGATGATGAGTCAGATGGGAGTGACTAATGAGGAGCGGATGTAGATGTGCCATGATCTATCCAGTGCTTCAGAGGAAATGTTGGGGATTGCGCATGGCATCCCCATTCACCCATCGGAATATGAAAACACCAACAAGGGATCTGATGATGACGATGACGTATATGCTGAGGTCACGAGGCCAATGACTTTGGTACCCCTTGGAGCAGATGATGATGAGCCTGAAGCTTCGGTTAGTGGGTGTTCTGAGGAGGAAGGTTCAGAGTATGACCCATATGGGTCCGAGTAGCAGGGAGTTTCTCTCCACTTTACCTTTGTTTTTAATTCTTAAATGCATCGAGGACTATTCATAACATTAGTGTGGGGTGGGGGAACTAGTTTCTGAGTGTAATTGTAAAAACACAAAATTCTTGTTCATTAGTTTTTTTAGAATCCGTAGTTAGTAGTAGTTTAGTTTAGAGTAGTAGAAAATTAAAAAAGAACGGAAATATAGAAAATAAAAAAAAAATTAGAAAAATCTCAGACTTTTCCCGACGATGGATCTCTTGGACAGCTTTCTTGAGGAATTACGGTCCGATTAAAAAAACAAAAAGAATTTCTTTTACTTTTATTAGGATAGTTAGGTAGTAATTCCTTTGGTTTTCTTTGGGCACCGGTTCTATTCCAAGGGTGTAGCTTGATCCGGGTATTTTGGTTTAATTATTTTTAGGAGTAGGATAGGAAGAAAAATGAGTTGCTCTAGATACCTACTGACATGTTTGGTGTTGGTACATTAGACTATGGCATGCGCTCTGTCTTCCTTTATATTTGATTTGAATTTTGATGCCTAAGTGAAATAAATAACCTACTTTGTGATGCCATTTATTAGTTGTTTGACTTGTATGTCACCTAGTGCAATATTGCTTACATTCCTCAACTATATGTGCTTGCTTGACTTGAGAGTTGAACAGAATTGTCTTGATTGAGTCATGTGCAATGTGTGAGTGAGGATTGGTGATATTCTGTGCTATCCTGTGTAGTCTAGAACTTGCCCTGTGTGTTAATCGAAGAGACATCATTAAGTTATGCTAGTCTAGGAGATGACGTAGACAGTTCTTTGCTCGATCATAGATGTGCTTGTCACATACAAATAAAAGTTTTCCGTTGTTAGCCCCTTTGAGCCTGTAGACATTTTTCTTGACACCCACATTACAAGTTGTATCCCTAATTTTGTTCTTAACTTAAGATTGTTGAACCTTTACCTCCATAGTCACTTAGTCGCTAAAAGGAGTAAGGTGAGAAATAGGAAAGTAGCTTTTAAGTGGAAATAGGGTGTTACACCCCATGTTTTCATACATAAAAATATATTGTAAGTCAATTGATATAAGCTCAAAAATGAGATCATCTTTGGAAGTAAATAAAGTAAGTTAGTCATGTTACCTTGGAGGTACAAATATTTAAGATCATGCATAATAAGTACCAAGAAATATGGAAGGTTTAAAAGTTAAATGAATTGAAGAAAATAAGTTTTGTCGAAAGTCGACAAGTTGGGAATGTTATAAAATGTACTTTTGGGGTGAGACTAATGTTCTTAACATGATAAGGAAGTTATATTATGAGTTATTTTAGTCGTATGATAGTCGTGTATTATGTTTTGTAGTCAAGCGAGTTGTGGAACAAAAGTTGGCAACGGTCATAACAAGTTACATTTATAAATGTGTTGAAACTTAGGTCAAATGTAGCTGATCTTTTCTCCTACAATACTTGGAATTACGGAATGATCCACCTACCAAATGGAATATCTATGAGACTAGTTTATAACACATTAAACCGTTTGTCAATACAACATAGGAGTAGAGAGATATTTGCATTTTTGTGAGACTGCGCATACTGCATAGGTGACAAGTAGGTGTGTCACCTACTTGCATAAATGAAGGGACCTAATAAATCCCCAAAAAGGAGCAACCAAGGGCCTTTTAAGGGATGAATTAAATAACATTCCCTCATATTTAAGACTAAGAACTTAAGATTGAAATCATGCAACTCCTCCCCCAAAACTCCCACACAAACCCTAGGTGATTTCGGGTGATTCTACTGCAGGAAAATTCGGACAGCTTGCTAATTTCCCTTTCTCCTTCTTGTAGCTGTGTTGGGGGACTGGTTTTTGATGAAGAGGGACTAGGTTTAGCAGGTTCTACTTATTCCAAGGTAAGTTTATGCTTCTCTTTACCTCATCTAAGCATCTACGAGTTGTAGCTCTATCGTAAAGATTAGAACTTGCGAGTTTTGAAAGAGTAGTATGTTGTTTGTTGTGGCGTCATTTTTTGGCTGGTTGCGAACTTAATTTTAAGTTGAATTCATGGCTTCTTTATATGAGAATAGTCTTAATTATGTATCTTTGGTTGTGTTACTTGATCTGAAAGAAAAGACAAGTCGAAAACGTGTTTTAGTAATCTGAAAAATAAGTTTTGAGTTGCTGAATTTGTGGAACCGTTATGGGGTCATTTTAAAGTTGTATTGTGGCTGAAAATTAGAAGGGATAATTGAATATATGGCGGTTAATATTGTTGATAAATTCTGGAAGGAAGAAGGGTTTTAAAACTATAGTTGTTTAGTCACAAACCGAGCTTGCCGCTCGTTGGTATTGTTAAACTGTTTTGAAAGGCTTATTATGAGTATTGTTGATATTGTTTGAGCTGTTTTTGGTTGTTGTAACTTGTGGTAAGTCATATAAACATGGGAGGTGATGTCCGTTTTATTGTAGAATAAAGTGTGTCGTTCAAATGTGATAAGTTATGGCATTCGTATTGTGACGAAAGTATTGTTCATTGCTTGTAGACACAGGAGTTGCAGGTTAAGTTAGCTTAAGGATTTGGGATATTTTGATGTATGTAAGGTCTTCCATTCTTTTCTTTGGCATGATTCCGTAAGTTATGCTGCCCTTATAAGGAATTCATGGGGAAAAGACTTTGTATACATGCTATACCGACGACAAAAGTCCGTTCACGAGTATAGTCATACGAATGTTAAAATGGATTGTGTTGATCGTTGTTTCATGTATTCTTAAGGAGTAAATAGAGCCTCCCAAAAGGTCCTTGTCTTTTATATGTAACAAGACGTCTAGATGTTAATTAAACATTACGTACGAATGGTCTGACGAATCAGAAGTAATATAGTATCCGTATAATGAGGGATAGTTATACATGAATAGTTCAACAATGTAGCATAATGTATAGTTTGCAGAAAGATAAGAATGATTTGACCTAAAGAATTTCATGACTTCCAATACTTACATGTTTGTGTTCACAAAACTGATAAAGACCCATGAAGGTAGTTACGTTGCTCTCAAGTTAGGTAAGGTTGATTATATATGAGGGTGACATTAAGAGACGATATATGGTACTTAAGGAGTCGTAAACCACAGAATATGATAAGCTTAGCAATAAGAATATAAGTTGATAGAGCATAAATTCTGCAACTCTTGTTACATATTGATATATATATATATATATATATATATATATATAACGAGTAGCCTCGCAAGCTAAGCGTATTATATATCTATAAGTAGACAAAATCATGTAATCCCCAGAAATGAGTGGTGATGTGAAATAAGGATAGAAGTGCGAGTCCTAATTAGTTACAACGTTCTTCGCAGCTAAATAATATAGAATACGGCGGATGATGTAGAAAGTGGCTAAGGAATAATAATTGGTTATTGTAAGGAGTTACTCACGAGCTTGTATGTTCAAGAATACGAGTTTATCTATTGATAATTGAATAATGTATGCATGAATGATATATATATATATGTCAGTTCAGTTTGAATTTAGTTATTCATAGGTTATCTGTCTTACATACTTAGTATATTTATTTGTACTAATGTCCCATCGTTGGGGCACTGCATTCATGCCTGCAGGTTTAGGTATCCAGTTTCGCGGGCTCTTATCATAGACGGAGTTGATATCCTGTTAAGGATTGGCGAAGCTCCATTTTATCTAGAGTACAACCGAGTCTAGAGGTTATTAGACTGTCTTATGTATATATAATTTTGGGTAGGTCGGAGCCCTGTACCGGCAATGTTTCGATGTCAAATACTCTTAGAGGCATTGTAGACAAAAGTTCATTATGTACAGTATGTCAAAGGCCTTGACGACCTGTGTGTATTCATGTTTTGAGTACGATGGTTCGCTGATATAGTATTTGCCCCCTTACAGTTATACATTATGAGTTGTGGCCATGTTGGCCCATGGTAGTTATAGGAAGAATGAGTTCAGCCAAGTCAACCTATGTATGTTCTAGTATTTGTCGAACGATCATGAGTTACAGAGTTGTTCGCTCGGGCCAGTGCGGCACCGGGTTCCAGCCATGCCTCACCTAGGTTGGGGTGTGGCACAGGGAAGGACCCACAAGATGCACTAAAGTGATAAAAAGGCCACTAGCCGATGAACCTTAATGACAAGAGTGTGTGAAGAAAAATAAAAATAAAAATAAAAGAATAAAAGAAAAAGGCAAGAAAAAAATACAAAGAATGTGGATATTCAAAAAGAAAAAGGAACACACATCTTAATCTTACTAATCTGTGCTAGTGGGGATGTAGGAGTGCTTAATTGAAAAAAGGCTATGTTGCGTATGAGTTGTGGCAAGTGAATTGGTTGAGAAGACTATGTGCTCGACTTGTGAGTGTAGTTTATTAAGGTGCTTAGGAGTGTTAATCATTATTACTAAATGTATCCTACCCGTCCCTTAACCTACATTACAACCCGAAAAGACCTAATTGATCCTATACTTGGGTAGCTTATGGTACGATCACAGGATGCACATGAACTTCTTTGTGAGAGTGAGTGAGTTTTTTTCAATTGTGTGATGTCCTTAATTTATGTTCAAAGTTATATTTGAATGTGTGGACTATTTCTATATTTACTCTCTCTTGTTTGTTGGTGAGGGCACATGGTTTCATGACAGATTGGTGATATTGTTAATTTCTCTTTTTGGGTGAGTGCGCAAATTAAGGGTGCTTAATGGTAACAAGTTGACTCTTGAGGTAGGGTGGTTATGGGCAGGTTGGTTGAATTGAATTGCTTATACTTGGGCGTGTTTAAAATGGAAAGAATGTGAATTTCGTATGCTCATGCTTGATTGCCGGTATCAATCATAGTCAACTGTAGAGTGTATGATTAAAAATTGAATAGTTCCTCCATAGTTTATGTGTAAGTTGTTGGGGTGTAGTGATCGTTTGTGGGGTGTTGCTATTCGGCATAAAGTATGTATATTTATATGCATATTGCCTCGTATTTTACTTATGTTTCATGGATCTCAGATGTGTAATATAATAAATTATGCTAATTCGTGGTATGTTTATGTGTAGGAGTCATCCGGAGGCAATGTGGGACAAAAGTGTATGATTTGAAGCAAAAAGGGAACAAAACGAAAAAAGCCTCCACTGTAGCGCCCATTCCAGTGCGCCGCGCCGCGCTGCTTGGGGCGCAAGAATCAGACTCGAAAATGTTTGGCCAAGGCTAGCGCAATGCGGTACCCTGGGTGCTGGGTAACGGGAATTTTTCTATTTTGCTCGGCACGAGGTTTTGATGGCCCTACACACTCCCAGCTCGTATAAAACAAAGTCTAAACCTATTTTGGAGAGCGAGATGCCACTTTGAGAGAAAAACACATACACGGAATACTCAGGAGCAAAGATTCTCAATTTTTCTTCATCTTTCTTAGTATTTTCAACTATTCAATTACTTGTAAAATTGTTTAACTTTATCATGAGTGGCTAAAACCCATATGTTCTGGGGTTGTGATTTATCCATGAATATTAATGTTCAAAGTTGACTTTACCTTGATTATAGTTGGATAATATATGGTTATTTCTTCAATTTTGTGATTAATTACTTAATTATCTAGCCAATAGTTAGGTTCTATTTACTATCTATGTTATGCTTGGGAAAGCTATGTCTAAACTAGAAAAAACTTAAAGAGAGCATGATCTTAACTCTGAGTGGGTATGGATTTGTGGTTAGGATAGGAATATACCTAGTCAGGACGCTTAATTGAATATCGTAATCTTAATGCGTTCTTAATAGATTGATTCCATAGGAATATAGGCGTTAATCTATTTTGAATAGGTGAGTAGTAATTTGGGAGAATGCTACATGATCAATTACTCGATTAATTAGAAACCATGAGCGAATTATATGAAAGGGAGAGTTAATTAGAACGCAATAGGATTGGTGAATCGATCACAACCCTGGAATGTTCATCTTTACTAAATTTGCAACAACTATTTTCTGCTTGTTTAATTAGTTACTTGTTACATTCATTTCTTAGTTATAATCACACTATTAAACTCTGATTTACTCGACTGAATAATAATTTTGGTGAAATTAGTAGTTAACACTCTTCTTATCAATGTATTACTTATACGACCACGTATACTTGCGTGTGTGTTTGTGAGCTTAAGTTTCCTTTTCTGCTTTCTCGAGAGTTTGACCAAAATATTTAGCACGTCCAACAGGCGTAAAGTAACTGACTTGTATCGAGTTCCTATCTAGTTCCCCAATGAAGTTTGACAAATTATCAAAACCATAATCACATACTTTATCAATTTTTCCCTTTTTGATGATGATAAATTCATAATTGTTATTCCCTTCGAGAACCAGATTCCCTGTATGTTCCCCATGAGAACCAGATTCATGTTACCCTGTTACCCCCCTCAATTATCATCCCCCTTTTGGCATCATTGAAAAGAAGATATAATAAGCACATGCAAAAAGAAGTCCAACAACATTAATTCATGCAACTTGTGTGCACACGACATGGCTAAAAACAAAACATAAGATATTAACATTGAACAACATAGATAGTCATTGCCCATTAATTAAGGATAAAAACATAGGAATAGCAGTACCAATCTCATAAATATTACAAATGTAACAACTAAAGTGCCATAGTCATTAGTTAACAACAACAAAGGGAGGACAAGAGTTGAATATGGCTGGAAAGGGGTTCAAAGGCAGGGGCACTGAATAGGAGATAGGAAAGATTAGGGAGCAAAGGCGTTGAGGAGTCAATCCACTCTTTAATTAGCAGCTCTTTGATCAGTGATCAACTACACCTTCAGGTTCTCAACCTGTTTCATCAGCTCGGCAATCTCAGCCTTCAACCTGGAAATCTCTTCCCCTTGGGAGCTGCTGGAACCAGGTTCCTTACTAGTCTGAGTAAGCTTGGATTGCAAAATAGCATTTTGAGCTTGAAGGTGCTTGATCTCTTCATTGTTTGACTACTGGGCATCAATCAGTTGAGATATAGTTGAGTTTCTCCCCACATCTCCCTTCTTCACTACACACTCATATTCTTTTAGGGTACTCATGGTGAACATCTGCTTTCTAGTCCCCACAGAAGCTTTTCCCAATGGAATCTCAAAGTTTTCAAAGACCTTGGTAAGAAGAAACCATAAGGATACCATTATTGCCATCCTTAAAGTCTGCCACCTTCAGCATGTGTTCAACTATGATGCCAGGAAGGTTAATAGAGGACAATGATGCCAGTGCTTCTAGGAGAACCATGTCTACAATGGAGGGAATGGATCTTCTCTCAGCTCTAGGCAGTAGTACCTTGTTCACCAGCTCAAATAACAGCTAATATTCTGATTGAAAAGTTTCTTACACACCCTTTCCCCCGACAAAACTACATGCTTCTTGATGATCAACTTCTTAAAATTAGGGGAACCAGTTCCCTCCACTGGTTTCAGCCTATCTGTGGGCACCTCAAAGATCTCTCAAAGTGTTTCCTTATTTAGGACAAAGTCTTTTCCATTAATCTTTAGACAAAGTGTCCCCATCTACCACAATCAGTCCAGCATAGAAACTTCTCACTTCATCTTCATACACCTTTGGACTTGGGATTTCAAAAAGGAATGAGACAGCTTTTGGAATTCGACAATTTTCATAAGTTGTCTCATTCCTGGATATTCACTAATCTCAAGGTCAAAGACACGACCACACAACGCCTTTTGTTTTGTGAGGTTGGCCCTTCTTTCCAACTCAGATAACTCTACCCTTGCCCTTTTGGAGGAATCAGGTTCCTCGCTAGTATTATGCCTCTTCCTCAAAGGCTTCTTCTTCTCCACTTTCTCTTTGACCACTCCTTCTTCCTCCTCCACTTCATCAGGAGCATCACTCATAATTTCTTTCTCAGAAGCCTGTTTCTTCCCCTTAGTAGCATCACTTTTCTTTGAATTTTTCCTAACAAGAGGAGGTGAGTCCTATACATGCTCCTCATCATAAACTTCTACCACATCTGTCGGTGGCACATCTTCCTCATCGACTAGCCTGCACTTCACTAATCTCCTTTTCTTCTTCTTTTCTTTACTTTCCTTCAAAGCATTATCAAACTCAACCTTGCTCTATTGTCTAGTAGTGGGGAATTTGGGGACACAATTCTTCTTAGTTTTACCACTACGCCTAGCATTCAAAAAATGTACCACAGGTTCATCATCAGAGGCTACCTCCTCACTCCCAGCAGAATTACACTCAGACCTCATCTTTGGATACACAATGTCTAAAGGAACAATAATGGGGAGGTCAAATAGGGGTGTGTCAGCACCGTCCATGGGAGGTCTTGTAGAACTTGGTATTTCATCCCAAGTGAAAGCAGAAGACTCCTCTTGAGCAGAGGGATGAGGTCCCTCTATAGGCTCCTCAGTAGTACTGACAGACGCCCATTCCCTTCGACACATCAATTCCCCCTCACGTTGTATTTCCCCGTGACGTAGTAATTCCCCCTGAGTCTCTTCACCAACATCACCAGTCGTAGACCCCTCAACGAAACTCTCCACAATAATAGACTCCTTTTCAAGAGGAGTATATCTCTCTTTGTCTATAACACTCATATTTTCCTCAACCACTGTACATAATACCTCTTTAGCAGTAGAAGAGGATGGAAGATTACCTAATACAAAATATATATGTATAATATTTCCCTCAGTGTTCGGAGCCTCAGAAGTCTTAGATGCATGTGGTCCCTTAGCATCACCGGAACCCAATTGTTTCTCCAAGCTCACTTCTTCAGTCCCAGCGGGCTGACTAAATACTTCGACACCATTATATCCTTCAACAATTTCTTTTGTTGTTTGAAGAAATTGAGAAGTGGATATTGTTTAGGTAGAGTCGGCTTTCTCAATAGAAGTAAAAAGAGACGGGAAAAGAAATTTATTTTGGGAGTTTGGTTTTTACGACTTCGCTAGGGACCAGGACCAGACGGTTTGGGAGGAGTGATAGTGGGGTTAGGTTCTGTAGAAATTAGGACTTTTGTGGATGAAGTGTTTGGCTCATATCCAGATGAAGATGCCACTTTAGATGGGGATGAGGCTGTGTTGTCTTCAGAAATTTTGGGAGATGGGATTTCCTATTGAGCCATGGTCGATTTTAGGAACAAGAAGACAATAAGAAGAGGGTTTGATAGAGAGGAGAATTTGTGTTCTGTGTTTGAAGTGAGAAAAGAGACAAAGATTTAGCTTTATAAAATAAAAAGGCATCGGTTACAAGCGGGTGTGAGAAAGGGAAAATGTGCCAACAGATTGATTTGGAAAGGTTGTAACATTTGGCTTAAAAGACATTTTGAAGAAGCAGGAATAAAATAATTATGTGGCATCTTCGCAGTTTAAAATGCATATAAGTGTGAAAGGAACTACTAACTGAGTCATAGAAACCAGGTTCCTTGACAGTATTTTGAAAATGTGAGCAAAAACTTCTAGAGATGTGTAATGTCATTCGTCACTTGTTTTATTCCGAATCTGCCATGCGTGTCTACCTGTAACAGTATAGAGTTGAGTTAGATGTCTCCATAAAATACTTTATAGCATTGTACATTTACTTCTTTACACATCCAATCATCGAAGGACCAGGTCCTTAGTTGAACTTGATCAACCCCAATTCCATATGATTTCTGTCAAAGTATTCTCTTCTCAGTGCTTTGGTGAAGATATCTGCTACCTGGTCCTTCGTTTTGCAGAACTTCATACAAATAAGTCCCTTTTCATCATTGTCCCTCAAGAAGTGATGCCGCACATCAATGTGATTTATCCTCTTGTGCTGCACGGGGTTCTTTACCATTTTGAGAGCAAGTGTGTTATCACACAACAATGGCACAAAATATGTGAACATACCAAAATCTTCTAGTTGTTGCTTGATCTATAGCAGTTGAGCACAACAAGAGACAACAACCACATATTCAGCTTAAACAGTAGAAAGAGCCATATAGTTTTATTTTTTTGTACCCCATGATATCAAGCATGACCCCAAAAAGTGTGCCATTCCACATGTACTCTTTCTATCCGCCAATATCCAACATAATCAGCATCATCATATCCAACTAGGTCATAATTATCTCCTGAGGGATAGAAGAGGACCAGCTCTTGTGTTCCCTTGAGCTACCTCAGGATTCTCTTGGCAGCCTTCAAATGAGATTCTATTGGGCTTGATTGAAATCTAGCAAACAATCCAACACTAAAGACAGTGTCAGGTCTGCTAGCCATCAAGTATAGAAGAGATCCAATGATACCCCTATACATAGTTTCATTGACAAGAGAAACGATGAGCTAAAAACACAACACAAAATTATGCTCGCTAGTCGAATATAGTATAGAAAATATCGTTTCCATAGGAATTGGATTTAAACAGTGTTTTTGTAGCTTCTAGTTTTAATTGCTATTCAAGATGATCAACAATTTAGAGTTGTGTGAATTAAAACTAAAATTTACTAAAAGTCTAAACTATTGGCTAATGACAATCACAACAAGAGTAAGAAAGAAGATATCAAAGGGAGAAAATAGGGATTGATTGGATATGTGTAAGATAATTGTGTGTAAGATAATTGTGTGGGATTTAACTCTCGTTAATTCAATTTTAATGTTCAAGTGAGTCTATCGAATTCACTCAATTATTAGTTCAATCGTTTAGTAGAAACTCCTCTCTCGATTAAGTCTCAACCTCACAATATGAACCAATTTATGCTCGGTGAAGTTATGCAAGAATTCATAGTGGACTGGTCTTTAGGAGAACCTCTTTCGATTATCCTCATAACTAGGTCTAAATAATAATTCAACTAGCCTATTTCGATTACTAAGAAGAATAAATGAATTCAACCAGCAAAATGATGCAAAAACATCACAATTTATGCCTCTCGCGATTACATGAACATGTGAGTATAGGTGCAATAATTAAATCACCCAAAATAATTCAATACATAAAAACTAGACATAATATCCACAAACAATCATCAAAACACCAAATCCATCAATCCCTAAAGAGAACTACTCCATAGATATGGAGTAATTCATCACAAATATAAAGAAAAGCATTAAACGATCCAAACTCTTGTCTTGAGTGAGGATTGAATGATGAATTCCTTGTGCTTTGGAATTTTCACCTTCTCTCTAGCCTCCTTAGGTATTAGATGTGTCAAAAGTCCAGAAAATACCATTTTTCCATGTATTTATACCAAGTAGGGTCGGACCCAAATGAAATTACCCTTTCCTAGCTGAAATAGAAAAACTTGCAAAGTTATTGTATTTCATGCGTCACATTGTGCATAGCAGGATGCGTAGCATTAGTGCTTTTTCCGGACAGACCGCAAAAACCTAGTCTCTAAACCTTGTCAATTTCTGATACAAATTTATACTGGCGCGTCGCACAATGCGATGCACTGTGCGTCGCATGAAAAGCATTTCGTTTGCTACCTTGAATTTTGTCTTGCTTCTGAAAGTTAGGCAGCCACCTTGTATAGCATGGCCAAGCACACAACATGCTAGTTGCCTAAACTCTAAAAGATTGATTTCTTTGCTTTTGCTGCACAATTCCAAAGCCAAATCGTGCTCCACAATAGTTTGCATGACATGGCAGCCCTATTGAAATTTTCCTATGTAACTTTTCTTCCATTTTTTTCTATCTATACTTGGTCTTCGACCGCCAAACTCGATCTCGACTTCACTCTGGAACTTTTACTCAGCCTTCAAAGTTTAATTTATCTAATTAAACTCCAAAAATGCATCTTAGCTCGGATTCTCAACCTACACAACATAAAACACATAATGAGAATAAATTATCAATATTTTAGCTCAAACATAATTAAAGTGTAGCAAATAATAGGTGCAAAGTAGCCAAAAACTCGTATTTCTAGCCTACCATCAAGAACTAGATTCGTCCATGTCCAGGGGAGTAGCAGTAGAAATGGGAGTATCAATGGTCTTGGAAGTATCCATCTCAAATCTTTTCAGCAACTGTTTGATGTACTTTTGTTGACTTATCATGGTCCCTTTTGAGGTTTGCTTTACTTGCAACCCAAGGAAAACTTTTTGCTCACCCATCATACTCATCTCAATTCACTTCTCATGAGCTTTGCAAACTCCTCGCAAAGGAAATCATTTGTTGAACCAAAAATGATATCATCAACATAGACGTTCACAATCAACAAATTTCTCCCTCTTTTCTTCAGAAATAGAGTATTGTCAACTTTCCCTCTATTGAAGCCATTCTCAAGAAGGAACTTGGACAATCTCTCATTCCATGCACGAGGGACCTACTTCAAACCTTATAGAGCCTTGTCAAGCTTGAATACATGTTCAGGATGTTCATCATATTCAAATATAGGTAGTTGCTTGACAAATACTTCCTTCTTCAAATACCATTTAGAAATGCACTTTTAACATCAATTTGGAAGAATTTTAATTCCATATGAGATGCAAAAGCTATGATAATTCTGATAGCATTCATTCGAGAAAAAGGAACAAACGTTTCATCATAGTCAATCCCTTATTCTTGATTGTATCCCTGGACCACCAGCCTAGCTTTGTTCCATGTTGTATTTCCAAACTCATCAAGCTTGTTTCTGAACGCCCACATGGTTCCAATCACAGTTCTGTCTGAGGATGGGGGAACCAGGTGTCACACCTTGTTTCTCTCGAATTTATGAAGCTCTTCTTGCACAACAACAATCACGTTAAAATCTTTCAATGCTTCCTTAATATTTTTAGGCTCGATTTGATATAAGAAGGTTGAGAAGGTAAACAGATTTCTCGCCTTAGATCTAGTTTGAATACCAGATTCCAAGGGTGTGATCACATTTTGAAGAGGATGTTAACTCATATGCTTCCAGTTAGATACTTGAACTTATAAGTATAAGGGACCAGGTTCCTCCATATTTGAACCATCATTAACATCAATAAAATTATGATTTCCACTCATTTATCTTGCATTAGGAGTACATGATACATCATCAACAACTATATGTTCAGCTTCAATCGGGGTGATAGAGGGAGCAGGTTCCTCTATCTCTGCTGAAGGTTCTGCTGCATCTTCTTCATTACTTTGCTTGACTTGACTCATCAGATCAGTCTTTCCATTTGCAATATCTATGGATTCTCCAGGAACCTTCGAGAAATCTCCATCGTCATCTTCCTTATCATGTGATCCTTTTCCACTAGATTCGTGGGATTCATCAAAAATCACATGCACATTTTCTTCTACACATTAAGTCCTTTTATTGTAGACTTTGTATCCCTAGCTTTGAGAAGAGTAATTAAGAAAGATACCCTCATTACTTTTTGCTTCAAATTTTCCCAAAGCTTCCTTACCATTGTTGAGAACAAAATATTTGCATCCAAATGCTCTAAGGTAAGTTAGCTTGGGTTTTTTCTCATTGAGCAGTTCATAGGGAGTCTTGTCAAGCAGGGAAATGATCATGTACCTGTTAATCAAATAACAGGAAGTGTTGACTGCTTCAGTCCAAAAACTCTTTTGGCATACCAAAGTCGATCAACATTGTTTTAACCATAACTTCAAGAGTCCCGTTTTTCCTCTCCACGACACCATTTTGTTGAGGTGTTCTAGGAGAAGCAAAATTGCGACTTATACTATTTTCAGCACATAATTCATCAAACTTGGCATTGTCAAACTCAGTGCCATGATCAGATTTGATTCTCATAACATTATATCCCATCTTCACTTGAATCTGCTTTACAAATGCAACAAATACTAGAAAGGTTTCATCTTTTGTCCCCAGAAATAATGTCCATGTGAATCTAGGCGGTTTCGATTCAAAGCTGCACCAACCACCTCTCAGGCTGTGGGAGGTTCCCAGACTCCTGTTGCCCATACTCCAAAGCAGCTAGCTCAAGGTCACCAGACACGATGTGTATTGCTAGTTCAGCCAATTGCCGCTGGTCGGGCCGAGGTTGGTCCACTTATGAGTGATAAGGAACAGAATAGGTGAGAGCGGTATAGGAGGCTTAAGCCTACAGAGTTCAGTGGAGCACAGTCAGAGGATGCTCAGGATTTTCTAAATAGGTGTCGGCGGCGTTTTTGCACAACGAGTATTTTGAACACTAGTGGGGTTGCATTTACTACTTTTCAGCTGATAGGGCCAACTTACAAATGGTGGAAGACTTATGAGTTGAGCAGGCGAGTCGACGCGACGCCACTTACATGGTATGAGTTCTCAATTCTCTTCCTTGAGAAGTTTGCCCCACAAACTCGCAGAGAGGAGTTGCATAGACAGTTTGACCAGTTACGCCAGGTGGGTATGATAATGACTTAGTATGAGATGAGGTTCGCAGATTTGGCTCGTCATGCAGTATGGTTGGTTCCCACTGAGAAGGAGAAGATTATGAGGTTCATTGATGGCCTCAACTATGGTTTACATTTCAGTATGGCTCGAGAGGTTGCGACAGATGCTAGGTTTGACCATGTGGTCGAGATTGCTAGACACTTAGAGAAGGTTCGCAAACAGGAGTGTGAGGAGAGGGAGGCCAATAGGCCTCGTAGTTAAGGGGTCATTCCTATTATAGTAGAGGTCATCCTTCTAGACCCGTTCAAGTAGCTCGTCATATTCCACATGGATCTTCAGTTACCCACAGTTCCTACAATACATAGCCATAATCATTCAGTGTGCTGCCGGTATAGAGTTCTTACCAGGCTCTATCTGCCCAAGTTTCCACATGCAGTTCTTTGGGCTATCAAGGTAAGCAACCTTACATAAGGGGTCGTTATGAGTGCGGACACTTGAGTCATCTCAAGAGAGATTGCCCCAGACTGTTGAGTAGGGTCCCATATTAGCGCTCTTATTCTATGATGTCAGAACCAGCATCACACCACCTGCACAGCCAGCTAGGGATAGGACTCAGGCAGTTTAAGGTTGCCTTAGAGGGGGAGGCCGATCAGGTGGTGGCCGGGCCCATTGCTATGCATTTCAAGCCAGGCTAGAGGTAGTTGCCTCCAATGCCGTGATCACAGGTATTGTTTCAGTATGCAACAGGGATGCTTCAGTAATATTTGATCTTGGTTACACTTATTCTTATGTGCTATCATACTTTGCTCGTTGTTTGGATATGCCCCATGATTCTCTAGTTATGCATGTTCATGTATCTTCACCGGTGAATGATTTTATTATTGTGGACCGTGTGTATCGGTCGTGTGTGGTGACTATTTTGGGATTAGAGACGATAGTCAATCTTTTACTGCCTAGCATGGTTGATTTTGACGTGCTTTTAGGCATGGATTGGTTTTCTCCATGTCACACTATCCTGGATTGCCATGCTAAGACTATGACATTGGCGATGCCGGGGTTTCCTAGGGTGGGGTTGAGAGATTCCCTGGATTATGTTCATAGTAGAGTGATTTTATATTTGAAGGCTCAATGGATGGTTGATAAGAGATGCTTGTCATATTTGGCCTTCATGAGGGATGTTGGTGTTGATGCTCCTATCTTTGAGTCAGTTTCGATAGTGAGAGACTTCCCATATGTGTTTCCTATAGAACTGCTGGGCATGCCACCTGACAGGGAGATTGATTTCGGTATTGATCTGGTGCCGGAAACTCGGTCCATCTCTATTCCACCATATCGCATGGCACCAGCAGAATTGAAATAGTTAAAAGAACAACTTCAGGAGTTTCTTGATAAGGGCTTCATCAGGCCTAGGGTATCGCCTTGGGGTGCGCCAGTTCTATTTGTGAAGAAGAAGGATGGTAATATGAGGATATGTATTGACTATCGGCAGTTGAACAAAGTTATAATTAAGAACAAGTATCTACTATAGCACATTGAAGACTTATTTGGCCAGCTTCAGGGTGCTAGGGTGTTCTCAAAGATTGATTTGAGGTCGGGGTATCATCAATTGAAGATTCGAGATTTTGATATTCTGAAGACGACATTCAGGACTTGCTATGGGCACTATGCATTTCTTGTGATGTCTTTTGGGCTGACGAATTCCCTAGTAGCCTTTATGCACCTGATGAATAGTGTTCCAACCGTATCTTGATTCTTTCATCATAGTATTTATTGATGATAAATTGGTGTACTCACGCAGCTAGGAGGATCATGAGCAGCGTCTGAGGATTGTACTCCAGACTTTGAGGGAGAAGAAGATATATGCTAAATTCTCCAAGTGTGAGTTTTGGCTTGATTCAGTGGAGTTCCTGGGCCACTTAGAGTTTAGTGAGGGGATCAAGGTAGATCCAAAGAAGATTGAGGTAGTTCAATGTTGGCCCAGACCGTCTTTAGCTACTGAGATTTGAAGCTTTCTTGGTTTGGCAGGTTATTATCGTCATTTTATGGAAGGTTTCTCGTCCATTGTTGCACCTTTGTCTAGATTGACCCAGAAAGGTGCTCCCTTTAGATGGTCCGATGAGTGTGAGATGAGCTTTCAGAAGCTCAAAACTATATTGACTATAGCCCCAGTGTAGGTGTTGCCTATAGGTTCGGGATATTACACTATGTATTTTGATGCATCGCATATTGGGCTTGGCTCGATATTGATGCAGGACGATAGAGTGATTGCCTATGTATCTCGGTAGTTGAAGGTTCATGAGAAGAATTACCATGTGCATGACTTAGAGTTGGAACATATTGTTACGTATTGAAGATTTGGAAGCACTATCTGTACAATGTTCATTATGAGGTTTATACCAACCATCAGAGTCTCTATCACCTGTTAAAGCAGAAGGATCTTAATTTGCGGCAACGTAGATTGTTATAGTTGTTGAAAGACTATGATATCACCATATTATATCAGTCGAGGAATACCAATATGGTGGCCAATGCATTGAGTAGGAAGGCTAAGAGTATGGGCAGTTTGGCATATTTACAGATAGTAGAGAGGCCACTAGCCATGGATGTTCAGGCTTTGGCCAATCAGTTTGTGAGATTGAATGTTTTAGAGCCCCACCTAGTTCTTGGGTGCATTGTAGCTCAGTCATCATTGTTGGAGTGTATCAAGGCTTGCCAGTTTGATGATCCTTACTTGTTGGTGTTGAAGGACATGGTGCAACGAGGTTGTGCTAAAGAGGTTGTGATTGGTGATGATGGTTCTCTAAAACTGGGATGTAAACTGCATGCCTCAGTCAGAAATGATGGGAATGGGCATGCCATGCAAGTGGATAATCTCCCGAATGTAAATCTGAACTAACCACTCTACAGGATATGAAGTCACCACCAGAATAAAGTGTGCAGACTTAGTCAACCGGTCCACAATAACCCAAACTGCATCGTTTTCTTCAAGGTCTATAGTAAGCCTACCACAAAATCCATAGTGATGCGTTCACATTTCCACTTCGATATCTCCAATCTCTGAATCAACCCTCTCGGTTTTTGATGATCATACTTCACCTGTTGACAATTCAAACACCAAGAGATATAGGTAACAATATCTTTCTTCATTCTCCTCCATCAATAGTGTTGTTTCAAGTCACGGTACATTTTAGTGACATATGGGTGAATGGAATAGCGCGAACTGTGAGCCTTCTCAAGTATCAGATATCTCAACTCATCCATATTTGGAACATAAATCTGGAGAGTTGGGAACTCGGGTTGAGTTGAGTATAACATTCCATCCTCAAACGGACGAGCAGTTCGAGTGCACTATTCAGATCTTGGAGTATATTTTACGAGCCTGTGCTATGGATTTTGAAGGTTCATGGGATTAGTTTCTTCTATTAGCAGATTTTGTCTATAACAATAGCTTCTAGTAATGTATTCAGATGGCTCTTTACGAGGCCTTATATGGAAGGAGATGTCTCTCTCCGTTTGGTTGGTTTGAGCCTGGGAGGCTAGGTTGTTGGACACTTATTTAGTCTCTGATGCCTTGGAGAAGGTGATACAGGAGCGACTTCATACATCATAGTCCAAGCAGAAGAGTTATGCTAAAACGAAGGTTTGTGATGTTTCATTTATGTTGGGTGAGAAGGTTTTGCTCAGAGTTACGCTCATGAAACGCATGATGAGGTTTGGGAAGAAGGTCAAGTTGAGCCCTTAGTATATCAGTCCTTTTTAGGTGCTTGAGAGAGTGTGAGAGGTGGCTTACTGACTTTCAATGCCACCTAGTCTACCAGGCATTTACCCAGTATTTCATGTGCTCCGGAAGTATTTTGGGGACCCGTCGCATATTTTGGACTTCAGCAATGTACAGTTGGATGGGTATTTGACTTATGATGTGAAGCTGGTGGCCATCTTCGACCGGCAGGGTCAGAAGTTGATATCAAATAATATAGCATAATTGAAAGTTCATTGGAGAGGTGAGCCGGTAGAGGAGGCTACTTGGGAGAACTAGAGGGAGATGCGGAGCAGATATCCATACCTATTTGAGACTCCATGTATGATTCTAGACCCGTTCGAGGACGAACATTTGTTTAAGACGGGGGGGAATATAATGACCCGAACGGTCGTTTCGTGTATTGTAGCCTCATTCCCCTACTTATTGCCTCTTCTATGTTCATTGTGGTTTTGTGACTTGTCGGGGTGGTTGGTTTGGGTTCGAGGATGTTCCGTAGTGAATTGGAACACTTAGTCCCAAGGTTGGAAGCTTAAGTTAGAAGAGTTGATCGGAGTTTCACTATTATCTAAACGACTCCAAAATGGAATTTTGATGGTTCTGATAGCTTCATATGGTGATTTTGGACTTAGGTGTATGCCCGTATATTGATTTGGAGGTCAGTAGGATGGTTTGAAGCTTTTTGCCGAACGTTGGAAAGTTGAAGGTTTGGAAGGTTTAGAGGTTTGATCGAGAGTTGACTTTATTTATATCAGGTTCGGATTTTGGTTCTGGGGCTTACAGTAGGTCTGTTGTGTCATTTGGGACTAATATGCAAACTTTGAGGTCATTTGGAGTTGATTTGTTATGGTTCGGTGTTAGTTTTAGAAGTTGGAAGTTTATTAGTTTCATTAGGCTTGAATTGATGTGTGATTCATTATTTTTGTATTGTTTGATGTAATTCAGGCTTCGAGCGAGTTCATATTGTGTTTTAGGACTTGTTGGTTTATTTGGATGGGGGTCTCGAGGGCCTCGGGTGTGATTCAGATTGAATTCAGAGTCAGTTTTGGACTTGGTGTATTGCTGAAGCCTTATGGTTTCTAGTGTGATCGCATCTGCGGTGGGATTGGCAGCAGGTGCGGCTGAAGGGTTGTAGAAGCCTTATGTTTGAGTGTTTTCTCATTTTGGGAGGTTTGTAACTCGGCTAAGGGCGATATTTGAGAGGGGTTTGCTACAATTGAAGAAGTAAGTGATGTTTAATTACTTTTATTAATGAATATTGATTATCCATTGATTATTACACCTAGTTTATGTGAATTTGACATGAAATTTGGGATTTTAGACCATAGTATTGGAGAGTGAAAATTTGTGATTTGAGTGTTGATTTGTAGATGGAATTGGATGAACTTAGTATGGTTGCACTCGTAATTAAATGGGTGTTCGGAATTTATGGATTTTATCAGGTTTCGGAGTGCGAGCCCGGGATTAATGTTTTGGCTTGACTTTGCATATTTGATTCAAGACTTTAGCTTTATCATTTGGAATTGTTTCCTATGGCTATTATTGATGGTATTAAGTTATTTTGGCTAGATTCGAGCTGTACGGAGATAGATATGCACGGGAAGGTCTTGTTAGAGGAGTGATTTGGCTTGCTTGAGGTAAGTATCTTACCTAAACTTGGTTGAGGCACTAGTTGCGTGAATTATTTGTGATAGCTACATGCTATGGGTCATTGATACCAGTCCTCGAATCTAGTCTAGGAGCATGAGATATGTTATTCCTTTATCATATACATGTATACTTGTACATTTGCTTCTGTATGATATGATTTGGACTGGATGCATGTGAACACGCCGGGCGAATTGTGTTGTTATGCTTGTGACCATGCCGGGCGGATTGTATTGTTATGTTTGTGACCATGCTGGGCGGATTGTGTTGTTATGTCTGTGACCACACCGGACGGATTGTGTAGTTACGCCTATGACCACGCCGGGCAGATTGTGTAGTTATGCCTATGACCACGCCAGGCGGATTATGATATGGAGTCTGTGACCATACCCGGATGGTAGCACGTTGAATTAGACGTACATGCATATGGATAGGATCCATCCCCTTGGGGTCACTCTCTCATGTTTCTCTCTTGATTGTGTACATGCGGATTTGAGGAAACTGATCAGTGGTTTGGTACGAATATGGAATTGTTAAGGAAACTTTGGCCGATGTTTGTTTTGGATTTTGCATTTCATATTTACATGCAATTTCCATGGTTCATTACCTGAATTATTTACATCTCATCTTTTTATGTTGTATCATTGACTAAACAGAGAACTTAAGTAATTGTGCGCACACACAGAGGGTTCCTTCTATGCTTTACAACTTGATCACATTAGTGTTTTGTACTTATTAAATTGATGAAATTGTACAGGTTATAGCAAGTATCATTAATAATTCTTGCTTCTTTTACCTCGCTGAGGTTAGTTATGATACTTGCTAAGTACATTGGGTCGGTTGTACTCATGATACACTCTGCACTTAATTGTGCAGATCCAGGTATTGGGACCAGTCATCAGTAGCGGAGTTGCTTGTTGAGCTGAGCATCGAGAGACGAGGTAGAGTTGTATTCTCGCCAGCAATCTTGACATCTCTTTTCTTATATCCTTTTGTTTTTATTTCAGACAATATTATTTAGCTTTCAAAATTATATTCTATAGTAGAGCTCATGACTCTATACTTACCTGTTCTGGGGGATTAATCATGTATTTGCCTTATTTTGTTATATTGAGGTTTCAGACTTATGTTATTTCTATAAATTTTGCTATTTTTGTGCTTTATTGTTATGTAAGGCTTGCTTAGCAAGTGTGTTAAGTGCCATCACGATGGGTTGGAATTTTGGATAGGGACACTTTACTTTCCTAGGAACCTGGTAGAATGTTGAATATCTTTCGGACCTGCTTGTTTGTTGGGATAACTTCTCCAAGCGAGTGAAGCTCATTGATAATGGGGGTGAAACGCGTGTGCATCTCCTGACTGGACTCATCCTCCTTCATATTTAAAAGCTCATACTCAGTAGTAAGCATATCAATTTTGGACTGCTTAACTTGAGTAGTTCACTCATGGGCAATTCTGAGGGCTTCCCAGATCTCCTTGGCAGACTCACAGGCCGAGATTCGATTGTATTCATATGGTCCAATGCCACACACAAGAATCTTCTTTGCCCTGAAGTTCTTTTCAATGGCCTTTCTATCAGCATCATTATACTCTTTTCTTGTTTTTGGAACAAGTCTTGAAACCTCTGCAGTGGCCTTCATGGGAACGAATGGACCATCACAAATCACATCCTACAACTCTGAGTCCTTAGCCATAATGTAGTCATGCATCATTCTCTTCCACCATCCATAGTACTTGCCGTTGAATCTTAGGGGTCTTGTGGTCGATTGTCCTTCCTCAAGGTTTGGTGGAGTAGCCATGATGAAGATTCTTTCTAGGTGTTAACCAATTAGAAAGAAGCTACTCTAATATCAATTGATAGAAACTAAGGGTCCACCAAACAATATAGAGAACCAGGTTCTCTATTAGTTCCCACACTAAACAAGCAGAAAATAAAGAACACGCGATATTTTCGTGGAAAACTCCCTGCTCAAGGGATTAAAAATCATGACCTACCCAGTAGGATTTCAACTCCATTAAACTAAGCAAACTTAAGATTACAACCTATTGCAATGTAGGAATTAAATTCTTAATCCCTCACCCTTACAATAACTCTATAGTAAGCCCTTTTCAATAACTCTATTACAAAGCAACACTCTTGACTAACTCTAGTCAAACAACAAAAACAATAATGGTTAAAAGTTGTCCTACGAAATACTTCTAAAAAGCTGTGTAGGAATACAAGTAAAGAACAAAAGACAAAGACACAACGAACTTAAGGACTCAAGACATCTGCAATGTTGGGATCTGGTCCTTGGTTTATAGTAGCTTTGTTCTTGAATGCACCAGGAGGAAAAAGTGGAGGCTAGCACTTGAATGATAGGGTTTATTAGATTCTCAAGTGTAGGTCAAACCTTGTATAATGTTGTTGATATTGGGCATAATTCTATATGTAATAATGTTACTTTACTCATGTTTTAACCGCTTTTTGGTGCTATTTGATCTTTAAAATGCCCAACATGTGTTAATTATTGGTTTTATGACAAATAAGTTGTGTGTGATGATTTAGGATGTTTGGAGTGCAAAAATATGAAGAAAAGATGCACCACCTATAGGAGAAGAGGGTGGATGAGTCGCATCCAACCTAGCAAAAAAGAGTATTTGGTGCATCCTTGGCAGTGAAGTCGGGAGAAGGCATCTGCCTTAGCATCCGCACCTGGGCACAACAAGGATGATCGTTCACATCCACCCAAGCATCTAATGATGAGAAGTTGAAGCTGAGGCAGATGCGAAGCATCCACCACAACATCAATCCCTGAAGTTGAGTCGGAATAGGAAAAGAAAAACTTTGGCCCACGACTTTTTTATGCAATATATAAGCCAAAAATGCCTTTTTAGGTCATCTAACACACGGGGAAGCGGATAAAAGCCATCACAGAGTTTGGAAACCACAAAATTCGTCTTGAGTTCATGATGATCGCATGTTTAACAAATTTCTCTCTATGTTGAGCCAAGTTCCATTGGTGGATGTACTTCGTGAAATTCCAAAATATGTTAAGTACATCAAAGATATAGTGGCTCACAAGAGGAGATTGACTGAATTCGAGACGGTCGTACTTACTGAGGAGTGCACTTCGAGGGTCCAAAACAAGCTTCCTCAAACTCTTAAGGACCCTGGCAGCTTCACCATCCATGTGCAGATTTGGGGGCAAACATAAATCTGATGCCCTTGTCCTTGTTCAAGCAATTAGGTCTGGGAGCTCCAAGACCAACCACTCTGATGTTGCAACTAGCTGATAGATCCATAGCTTACCCCGAATGAGTGATTGAAGATGTGTTGCGGAAATTGGGAAATTCATCTTCCCAACGGACTTCATTATCCTAGATTATGAGGGTGATTAACAAGTTCCAATCATACTGGGACAACCTCTCTTGGCTATAGGTGATGAAATTATTAAAGTAACAGAGGAAAAAATAATTATGAGGGTGGACAACGAGAAAGCAGTTTTCAATGTCTACAAGGCGATTCAACTTCCCCGCCCCAAGTGTATACCTAGACGATTCTCTAGAGAAAGCACACATGATGTTCGATAGCTTGGAGATTGATGATGAGGTTGAGGAGATGATGCATATACTAGATGCATTATGTGTCCACATACAGGGATTAAACCATTTTGAGCCCCTAAATAGGCCAAGTGGGCCTCCACCAAAGTTGTCGATTGATGTTTGGCATATTTCGATATGTGTTGATGTTACTTTACCCATGTTTTAACCGCTTCTT
>AWOL01S0084919.1:0-12445 GCA_000715115.1 Nicotiana otophora
ATGTAATTAAACCTGACCTGTGGAAAGCTCTATCCAGCACTGGATCTTTCTTCATTATCTGTTTCAGAGCAGGTTTGTTTTTGCACAAATATCATCACGAGCATAGAAATAGCTTCCCTAATGTAACTAATATAAGGAGCAGTTATCGATTGGTATTTATCTTCTATGATGGTCATGGTTCGACCAACCAACATATTTGGTAGGGATAAAATGAATGTTGTTTTAGATTGATTTCCTCACCCAGCTCGAAATAGATTTCTTCCATTTTCTGAAAATGCTTGTCAATGATATCTCTATCCAAAGACAGACACTTCATTTCAAAAAGTTGTCTTCAAAGTTTTTCATGCCTTTGGCCAGCATTGCCACAGAAAACTTCATGCAATATTCTAATATTACCCAAGTGAATTCTGCTAGTCTCGAAACACATGAGAGGCAAGAAGTGAATTCTGATAGGATTACGTACTTTTCTCGCTCTGCCAAATTCTTGGTCACCATCCAAGTGTAGAAATCTTGGATTCTTTGAGGTCAACTTGAGACTTTTATATTATCTAAGGTAAAGGTATGGAAACCAGTACCTACCGGTTTAGTTGTGGCAGAATCATATATCATTTCTGGACTGGGCTCATCAGTCATCCCACTTGATCATCATCAACTTCAAAGACCTCCGGGTCCCTAGGCTGATACATGAAAATGGGTTGAAGTTCTTCTTCTGAAGAATCTTGGGAGGAATCAGTACTAATCTCGGAACTATCCTCTGTTGGAACTTCTTACGTAGAATCGCCAGTAAGATCCTTAGTATTCTGGGTATCTGACCCTTGAGATGTTACCTCTTCTGAATCATTCTGTGGCTGGGTAACATAGAGGCTAGGGGTTTGGAGGGTAATCATGAGTTTCTCGTGGTTGGAATTTTTTGAGCTTTATCCTAACATCTCTCTTCTTTTTCGATCGTCTCCACGCTGCAAGTGCATCTTTTATTTCCCAAACTAACATTGCAATGTCAAATTCGGGTTCTTCAATCGTTTGAGCAAATGGGTTATGAGCAGCAATATGGCGTTTTCTTTGGGGATGGGAAAAGCTAGAAAAAGGATAATCTACCTGATGAGAGGAATAGCTTTAGGATAAGAATGTACTTGTGGGAGGAAGAGAATTGACCTGAGGACTTCTGGGTTTCTGGGGCACAAAGTAAACACTTTTCAAGAGGAGTATTTGTTCTCTTAAGGACACCATCTCTTTTTGCTGTTGCTGGAAGAAATGTAAAAGAGATGTACCTGGTGGAGAAATATCGTACTGCAAGCTTGCTATCCTGTGCTCCAAGACTTTGATGAGTCCTATATGCTGAGAAGACTTCTCTACAACCTATTCTACCTTTTTCTCAATATTTCCCACCCTACTAAGCATTTTGTTCTGAGTGTGTGCAACATTTTTAACAGTTCTATCAATGTTGTTCAAGATTCTATTTTGATAAATAGAATTTTCGCACTGCCATTTGATTGTTGCTTCAAAGTCACTCGAAGGTGGCTTTTCTCCTGAGGGAAAAACAACATTCTTTATGAAATCTGTCTGGGATCTGGGTGCATTGGGTGTTACCTTTTGTGGCATCAACATTGATAAGCAAAGCATTATCGTCACCTGAGAGAGAGAGAGATCCATGGCATGACTCTGAACACTCCATTCAATATGATAGTGAAGAGTTTCTTGAATAGCATCCTTGGCAAGCGGGCTCCTAAGATCTCGAATTGAAACTTCAATGCGTCCATGAGAAATGGATCATATAGAGACATATAGAAATTCGGGAAATCAGTCACAAAGACTGTTCCTGTAATTAGAGTAACATCAGTTGTGCCAAGATTAGCATGTTGGTATTCAAGATACCTGGAATAAATGAGAGAAACACTTGCAACAACTGGTTGTCCTTTTCGTCCATGATATGTTAATGTTATCCGGACTGATCGAAAGTGTATGTGAGTGAAACCGTGATTTTTCCATTGCTTTGGAAAATCTTCAGGAATCTGCAAAGTGATGAATTGTTCTCCTTGTGTTGCATAAGTGGGATGTTGGTCAAGTTAGAAGCACCAACATAGTCTCTAACACCTATGGGCCTTTGTTAGACCAAAGAGCAGACTTGATACCATGGAGACAATTGTTTTTTAGCAAAAGCGGAATAGGGATTTATTAGTGAAAAATAGGTAGATGAAATCTTTTGATTTTTGTCTAAGAATTCTACTTCATACAAGTAATCATATTTTTTTTTGCAAGGGTTTTTGAGAGAGTAGGAGACATATTAACAGATGCACTAGAACATACAAGACTAGAAGATGAAGATGCGTTAGACATTATTTGAGAAAGTGGCTCCCTCCCCGAAAATGATAGGTTTGGCTCTGATACCACAGGGGGTAAGTGTAGTACCGAGAATCATTGAGATCTGTATAATACTATAGCAGAGATTGGATTACTAGAATAGAGATTGGATTACCTTCGTACAGATTGGATTACCTCAGTAGATATTAGGTCACCTTAGAAGCGGTTGAATTATTCGCATAAAAGTCTTACTACAAGGGGATTGTTGGAGGCTCACAAAAGGCGTCCCTCGCCACAACTAGTCCGTCAACAGCAAACTCGGAAAACTTGTGCACTCCTCTCCTGGCATTAGGAATGCTAAAGATTTCCCAGTTCGTTGTTGGCGGCCTAGTTGTTGCGAGGGACGCCTCTTGTGAGCCTCCAGCACCCCCTTGTAGGAAGAATTTTGTGTGAATAATTCAACTACTGCTAAGGTGATCCGATCTCTATTGAGGTGATCCAATCTCTTTAAAGGTAATCTAATATCTATTCTAGTAATTCAATCTCTACTCTAGTATTTTACCGATCTCTACAATTCCCCATACTACACTCACCCCCTTGTGGTATCAGAGCCAAACCCATCATTTTAGAGGAGGGAGCGACTTTATCAAATTATGTCTAACACATCTTCATCTTCTAGTCTTGTACGTTGTTGTGCAGTTGTTAATATGTCTCCTACTCTTTCAAAAGCCCTTGCAAAAAAATTTGATTACTTGTATGAAGTAGAAGTCTTACACAAAAATAAAAAATTCATCTACCTATCATAAATCCTTATTCCGCTTTTGCAAAAAAACAATTGTCTTCATGGTCTCAAATTCGCTCTTTTGTCCAACAAAGGCCTAAATGGTGTTGGAGAATATGTTGTTACTTCTATACTTGACCAGCATCTCATCTTTCACTGCATGAATCTCCTTGAAAGTGGAATGATAGTGTTGTTCAGCATCCTTGAATCATCCACTAGCGTAACCACATATTTTTCTCTAACCATTTTCTTGCTTAAATAAAATCACACTATAATATTCATTGCTCGCATCTGTCTCCAGTATTTTCTTTTCATTGGAGGGAATGTGCAAAAATTTGACACTTTGGGACACCTCTTTTATTTTTCTAACTGCATCACATTGCTCCTTGCCCTATGGCTGGCCATTCTTCTTCAATATTTTTGTGAGAGGAGAAATAGATGTGGAAATATTAGGAATAAATTTCTCGCATAATTTATGATTCCCAAAAACTATTGGATTTGCTTTGTCGTGAAACCAGTATCGGGAAACTTGAGATGTTTATGAGAAATATGAGGACCTCGAGTGTATTCTCCATGGGAAAAATGTATGCTCAAAAACTCAATTTTATTTTTTACAAAAACCATATTTTTTGCTGAAAGCGTGATGTCATTTTTTCGCACTAAAGATGCAAAATGATTGAGCAAATTTATGTGCTCCTCCTTAGTATCACTGAATAGTAAATATCATCAATATAAACAAGTGATGTGTGGATGATGGGGTAAAACAGTTTTATCATGGCCTTCTGAAACAAAAATTAAGCAGTTTTTAAATCGAAAGCCATGACTTTCCACTGAAAATAGTGATCGAGAATGCAAAAGCCAGTTTTTTCCCTATCCTCCGAGTGGGTTCCGAATTGCCAAAAGCCTAATTTGAGATCAAACTTAGAAAACTATTTTGCCTTTGCAATTTGGGAGAGAAGGGTGAGTTTATTCGGCATTGGAAACTTGTCATCCAAAAAAATAATTATTGAGTGGTTGATAATTAATTACCAATCTCAATTTACCTTTTATGTCCAACCTAGTTCTCTTGTAAAAACTCTTGTGTAATAAAATATCTTCTTCTAGATAAGTCTCTTATAGTTTTTTCCTCCAAAATATGGGGATATGGTTGGTTTATATTTGAGTGTAGAGTCTCCAAATATTTTAGTAGTTGAGGAAGATTGCTCTAGTAGTTTAGGAAAATTGTTTTAGTAGTTGAGGAAAATTGTTTTAGTAGTTGTCGCATTTAAGAGTGCAAAGGTTTTCCGAGTTCGCTGTTGATGGCCTAGTTGTGGCTAGGGATGCCTTTTGTGAGCCTCCAGCACCCCCTTGTAGGAAGACTTTTGTGCGAATACTTTGACCGCTGCTAAGGTGATCCGATCTCTACTGAGGTTATCCAATCTCTACTTAGGTAATAGAATCTTTATTCTAGTAATTCAATCTCCAACTCCAGTATTTTACCGACCTCTACAATTCCTGGTACTATACTCACATTAGTAGTTAAGGAAGATTGCTCTAGTAGTGGAGGAAGATTTCTCTAGTAATTGAGGAAGATTTCTTTAGCAGTTGAGAAAGATTGTCTATGTAGTTGTTGCATTCGGAGTGCTACAGTTTTCTGAGATCGCTATTGATGGGCTAGTTGTGGCGAGGGACACCTTTTGTGAGCCTCCAGCACCCACCTTGTAGGAAGACTTTTGTGCGAATAATTAAACCGCTGCTAAGGTGAAGCAATCTCTACTGAGGTGATCCAATCTCTACAAAGGTAATCCAATCTCTATTCTTTTAATTCAATCTCTAATCTAATATTTTAACAATCTCTACGACACCCGGTACTACACTCACCCCCTGTGGTATCATAGCAAAACCCATCATTTTGGAGAAGGGAGCGACTTTCTCAAATTATGTCTAATGCATCTTCATCTTCTAGTCTTGTACGTTCTAGTGCAACTTTTAATATGTCTCCTACACTTTCAAAAATACTTGCAAAAACTTATGATAATGTATGAAGTAGAAGTCTTAGACGAAAATCAAAAAGTTTCGTCTACCTATTTTCCACTCATGAATTCTAATTCCTCTTTTGCTAAAGAATAATTGTCTATATGGTCTCAAATTCATTCTTTGGTCCAACAAAGGCCTAAAGGTATTAGAGAATATGTTGTTGCTTCTAAACTTGACCAGCATCCCATTTTACACTGCAAGAATCTCCTTTAAAGTAGAATGATAGTGTTGTTCAGCATCCTTGAATCTTTCACTAACTTAACCACATATTTTTCTCTGACCATTTGCTTTTTCAAATAAAATTGCGCTCCAATATTCATCGCATACATCTGTTTGCAATATTTTCTTTCCATTGAAGGGAATGTGCAGAGATTTGACACTTTGGGACACTTCTTTTATTTATCTAACTGCATAACTTTGATCCTTGCCCCATGGTTCGGCATTATTCTTCAATATTTTTGTGAGAGGAGAAATATATGTAGAAATATTAGAAATAAAATCCCTCACGTAATTTATTATTCCCAAAACCTGCTGGATTTGCTTCATCGTGAAACTAGTATCGAGGAACTTGGAAGTTCCTGAGAAATATGAGGACCTAGAGTGTACTCTCGATGGGAAATATGCATGCCCCAAAACTCAATTTCATTTTTTGCAAAAAAATTATTTTTTTGGCTGAAAGCATGATGCTGTTTTTCGCACTAAAGATACAGAATGATTGAGCAAATTATGTTCTCCTCCTAAGTATCACTAAATAGTAAAATATCATCAGTACAAATAAGTGATGTGTGGAGGATAAGCTAAAATATTTTTATATTGGCCTTTTGAAACAAAGGTGGAGCAGTTTTTAAACCGAAAGGTATGACTTTTCACTGAAAATGGTGATTGAGAATGTAAAAACCAGATTTTTCCCTATCATCCGGGTGGATTCCCAATTGCCAAAAGCCTGATTTGAGAACAAACTTAGAAAACTATTTTTCCTTGGCATGTTGGGAGAAAAGGGTGAGCTTATTGGGGATACGAAACTTGTCATCCAAAAGAAAATGATTAAGTGGTTGGTAATTAATTACCAATCTCAATTTACCTCTTGTTCGCTCGGCTCTTTTGTTGACATAAAATGCTTCGCATGACCATTGTGAATTTGATGGTTCAATGAGATCAAAATTCACTAGCTCTTAACACTCCGTTTTTGAAATTTGAAGGTGGTCGGGATTCATACCAGAGTGGCTTGCCTTTATAGGATTAATACAGTCATTTTTCTTGAAGGGCATCTTCATGAAGAACTCTTCATTTTGCCATAAAGGATTGTCACATTTGGTTAAGAGTTCAGTATGAGATTCTGTACAGGAGTGTTATGTGATTTGTGCTTCAATTTCCTTGACTTGATCTTCTTCTGTAAGTTGGACCAATCTCGGGACTGCACAATATGGCTTGAATTGTTTTTTGAATGCTATTCCATTTGTTTTGATCTGGAGTTTGTCCTGCAAAACATTGTAAATGTCAAAACCAATAATCAAATCCTTACCTGGGACATCTGCCTCAATCAATTTGGTCATGTACTTCAGTCCTGGGAGAATTCAATGGTGATCCGGTGCTTGGTAATGACAGTTGTGGTTAGAATTCCATTTGAGATTATGTTGAAATTCTTGAAGTACGGCACCCAATACTCATATGGAAATACTGGAGGATTAATTAGGGAGGAGGTTGCTCCCGTGTCAATGAAAGCTATGATATGTATTGGTTTATGCCAGTTGGATGCATAGACCTTGATTTCTGTTTGCAGGATTACCGTGATGCTGTGGATCTCCTCTGTAATTTGGAAATTATCATCACCATATTCCTCATAAACATTCAGGAAAAAAGTATCTTCTGTGGGCTCATCTTCATGTGAGAAAATTGACTCAAGGTCGGCATCCTCACTTTAATGAACGCTTGTGTAATCTGCAATTTTAGAGAGAAATCTAATAGACTGCTTGGACTGCGGGTAGTTTCTCGCAAAATGTCCTATTTTATTACAAAAAAATAGGCTCTGTTTCTCCTTGCATTTACCGGACTTCTCCTTCTGGAGTATTTTGTTTTCCTTCTGAAACTAGACATGTCGCCTGAGAATTTTGGCAACCTGAACCTTTTGAACTTCTTCCTTGGTGCCTAGAATGAGCACTCTTTCTTTCCTATAATTAAATCTAACATGCGGCAAGCTTTATCTAGCACTGGATCTTTCTTCATTATCTGTCTCAAAGCAAATATTTTTACACAGATATCATCACAAGCATACCAATAGCTTGCCTAATGAAAGCAATATTAGGAGCAGGAATCGATTGGAATTTATCTTTTATAATGGTCATGTTTCGACCAGCCAACATCTTTGGTAGGGATGAAACAAATGCTTATTTTAGATTGATATCCTCACCCCGCTCGAAAAAGAATTTTTCCATTTTCTGGAAATGCTTGTCAATGATATCTCTATCCAAACACAGACACTTCATTTCAAAAAGTTATCTTCGATGTTTTTCATGCCTTTGTCCAGCATCGCCAAAATTTTATTTTCTCGTTCTGCCAAATTCTTGGTCAACATCCAAGTGTAGAAATCTTGGATTCTTTGAGGCCATCTTGAGACTTTTATATCGTCTAAGGTAAAGGTACCTGTTTGACTGTGGCAGAATCATATCTTCTTTCTGGTATGGGCTCATCAGTCATCCTATCTTGATCATCGTTAACTTCGGAGACCTCCGGATCCCTTGGCTAATTCATGAAAATGGGTTAAAGTTCTTCTTCTGAAGAATCTTGAGAGGAATCAGTACTTACCTCGGAACTATCCCTTGTTCGAACTTCTTGGGTAGAATCATCAGTAAGCTACTCAGTTTGCTGGGTATCTGACCCTTGAAATTTTACCTCTTCTGAATCACTCTGTAGTTGGGAAACATAGAGGCTATGGGTTTGGAGGGTAGAGATCATGAGGTTCTCACGGTTGGCATTTTTTGAGATTTCTCCTGCCTTTCTCTTCCTTTTCGATCGTCTCTGGGCTGCAAGTGCATCTTTTCTTTCCAAAACTAACTTTGCAATGTCAAACTCGGGTTCTTCAATAGTTTGAGCAAATGGGTTATGAGCAGAAATATGGCTTTTACATTGGGGAGAGGAAACTCTAGAGAGAGGATAATCTAGCTGAGGAGGGGAATAGCTTTGGGATGAGAATGTACTGGTGGGAGGAAGAGAAGTGACCTGAGGACTTCTTGTTTCTGGAGCACAAAGCGATCACTTTTCAAGAGGATTATTTGTTCTCTTAGGAATACCATCTCTTTTTGATATTACTGGAAGAAATAGAAAAGAGATGCACCCGCCGGACAAACATCGTACTGCAAGCTTGCTAACCTGTGCTCCAAGGTTTGATGAGTTCTGTATGCTGAGAAGACTTCTCTACAACCTGTTCCACCTTTTTCTTAATATTTTCCACCCTGCTAAGCATTTTGTTCTGAGTGTGTGCAACATTTTTAACAGTTCTACCAATGCTGTTCAAGATTCTATTTTAGACTGCCAAATGATTGTTGCTTTAATATTACTCGATGATGGTTTCCCTCCAGAAGGCAAAACAACTTTCTTTCTGGGGATCTTGGGGGCATGATAAGTACCATCTTTACTGAAATGTTCAAGAGGTGGAATATCATGGGTATAGCTGGCACTAACGGGGCTATACATTAGTATTTCAAGAATTTTCCACAGGAGATCATATGGTTCTTTTGGTATCTCTACCATCAATACCACAGTCTCATGGAATTCAAGTGCCATGATTTATGAGACTTTGGCTATCCTGAACCTTTCCTAAAAATATTTTTATTGTTATTCAAACCTCAAAATTATTGGGTTCATCATTTTCATTCTCGTGGAGAATATTCATGTTTCACAAGCCATTCAGTGTGATCAAAAAAGCTATCAAGGTAATGCCTACAATGTGCTTTTGGTTTCATTATCCAGTCACAATCCTAGCAATGGAAAAGGATTACGCCGAAGCTTAGAGGCTCATTTTTCAGCAAAATAAGTGCCTTCCGGAGGAAATATGGCCAGGAGAGAAAAGAAGTTGGAATTATTCTTCTTCCTGTTCTTTTGTTTTTGAAACTTTTTGGAAAATTCACCTGGCCTTAAAGGAAATCAACAAGAAAAATATCTTTTCCTTTAAAGTGCTTGACTTGAAATTTGTAGGGAGAGAACCACTGAGCCCATCTGATAATTTGCGAATTCCGAATGATCTTTGGATTCAGCTGGATTATCCTGGGAAAAGCTTTCATATCCATCTCAATAAGAAACTCTAAGTGAATTAGGAAAATATTGAACTTTTTAATCATATGTTTCACTGCAAGAAACTCCTTGAAAGTGGAATGATAGTGTTGTCCAGTATTCTTGAATCTCCCACAAGCGTAACCACTTATTTTTCTATGACCATTTTCTTCCTATAAAAATCGCGCTCCAATATTCATTGCTGGCATCTGTCAGCATTATTTGCTTTCTATCGGAGGGAATGTGCAGAGATTTGATACTTTGGATCACTTCTTTTATTTATCTAACTGCATCACTTTGCTCCTTGCCCCATGGCTGGGCATTCTTCTTTAACATTTTTATGAGAGGAGAAATATATGTGAAAATATTATGAATAAAATCTCTCACGTAATGTATTGTTCCCAAAAACTGCTGGATTTTCTTCGTCGTGAAACCAGTATCGGGGAACTTGAGAAGTTCCTGAGAAATATGAGGACATGGAGTGTGTTCTCTATGGGAAAAATGCATGCCCAAAAACTCAATTTCATTTTTTGCAAAAACTATTTTTTGGCTGAAAGCATGATACCATTGTTTCGCACTGAAGATGCAAAATGATTCAGCAAACTAATGTGCTCCTCCCAAGTATAACTGAATAGTAAAATATGAACAATATAGGCAAGTGATGTGTGCAGGATGGGCTGAAATATTTTTTATCATGGCCTTTTGAAACAAAGATGAAGCAGTTTTTAAATCGAAAGGCATGACTTTCCACTGAAAATTGTGATCGGGAATGCAAAACTAGTTTTTCTATATCATCCGGGTGGATTTAGATCAAACTTAGAAAAATGGGTTAGCTTATTCAGGATGGGAAACTTTTTATCCAAAAGAAAATGATTGAGTGGTTGGTTGTCATGACCCCATTTTCTCCCTTAGGATGTCGTGATGGTACCTAGTCTTTAATATTAGGTAAGCCTAGAATTTAATAATAAATTAACAAGAATAATCAATTAGGAATACTAAAGTAAAACTAATAAAACTCATATAGTCTTCCAAAATAGAATCTCAACAACACCTCTCCAAGAACCGGTGGAACTGAGTCATAAGCTCTATATAATAATTTGGAATATCTACTTCAAGACTATCTGAATAAGAAATAAAACAGAATGAAAGATAAGGAAAGGTGAGTTCAAGGCCTGCGGACGTGCATGTATACCTTGAAGTCTACGGATGACTGCTACAACCAAACACTAACATCCAACACGAGCAGACGTACCTGGATCTGCACAAAAAGATGTGCAGAAACGTAGTATGAGTACGTCACAACGGTACCCAGTAAGTATCAAGCCACAACGGCACAAAAATATGTGAAATAATTTAATAACATAGACTAATGACAGAATTGTAAGTATAGAGATAACATAAAGGAAGCAATTAAAGAGAACAACAATGGTCATATACGAACAAAACCGATAAGACAAGGATGAATAAAACAACAAGAAGTGTTCCCCCCAATAACTCATTACAACATGAGATAAACAACACGAATAACAAACGAGGTACTGCCTCGTATACAACAAGAATCACAACCGAGGTATTGCCTCGTATATAACAAAAATTACAACCGAGATACCGCCTCGTATTCACATTTCTCAATTTCAATCACAATCTTTCCTTATATCACCGTGGGAGCCTAACATTTAGTTTTAAAAATTATTTTTCCCTAAATAGTAACCGCATTTTAGCCCACCTTATTACACCGCATGGCTTCAAGTAGTTTCCCTATTAGCAACACACTTATCAATCCCACCTTATCTCACCCCATGCATATCAACCCAAGCCTTATACCATCGCATGTGTATCAATATCATAACATAATCACAACCAGTACCACAAGTGCCCATATGCCACAACTTGCAAAAAGAATCAACAATATTAATATTTATACAACAATTAGCCCATGTCTCAACCACAATGTGTATAAAAATCTCAATAATAATAAAATAAAAGTGAATAGCTTAAAAAGAAAGATATCTCAATAATTAACAACTTTGCCTCAATGTGATGCGGCTTTCTCAACTTCAACACAAATAACTCAACAATAAGATATTTCTCAAAATAACAACTTTGATTACAAGTAATTCAACAATTCAAATATGTAACAAAACACAAGGGATGCAATAACTTCAACTAAAGCATATAAGAGCAAATTAGCAAATAAGAGATGAAACAAGTGTTAACTATATCAAATAAAGCATGTAAGGGTAGATTTGCACATGAAAGGATGGATTAAACAATGAAGATATAATATGTTAAGGCATTTCAATTAAAAGCATTAAAAGAGTCTAAATAGCCAAACCGGTCAAATACCAAATATAGCTCGTGTACCCACTCGTCACCTTGCGTACATGGCTTTCACATAACACAATTACCACAACAAACCAATTCCTAAGGGGTAGTTCCCCCACACAAAGTTAGGCAAGATACTTACCTTAACTAGGCCAACTAAACCCTCGGAAATAGCTTTTTCCCTAAAATTCGCCTCCACACGGCTCAAATCCAATGTTTGTAGATGAAAATTCCATCTCCAAATCGCCTCCTACCGAGTCTTGGGTTCTAAAATATGAGAAATCAGGTGAAATCCTGACTTCCCAGCTACAGATGTCGCATTTGCAACACAGGGTTCATATTTGCGAACCCTCGCAATTGTGAATTAGGGTGCCTCAAAAAATGTTGTAATTGCGACAAAGGCCTTGCAATTGTAAATCCGGCCACTATCGCAAATGCAACCAAATGATCGCAATTGCGAATCAGCCCTCAAGCTTCCTGACTTCGCAAATGCGAAGAGAAAGTCGCATTTGAGAAATCTGACCACCCCGTGTCACCTTCGCAATTGTGAGGGTAGTGCTAGCATTTGCGATAACTAAGCACCAGCACACCAGCAATTCCATTTTCAGTCCAAAATATTCTGTAACATGACCGAAACTCAGCCGAGCCCTCGAGGCTCCAAACCAAACATCCACACAAGTCCAATAACATCATACAAACTCGCTCGCATGGTCAAAACAAAAACAATAACATCTAGAACTACGAATCGAACACCAAAAC
>AWOL01S0084927.1:0-10875 GCA_000715115.1 Nicotiana otophora
CGGGATGAAACGGTAGGCCCATCCCGTCCCACTAACAAACGGGACGAGACGGGACGGGACGGACGGTAGGCCCATCTCATCCCTCTAACAAACAGGACGAGACGGGACGGGACGGGTTCGCGAGCCTTAAGTGCCATTTTAAAAAAAATTATTTAAGCATTGAGTTTGGAAACCACTATTCTTTTGACAATGACTAAGTTTTTAAAGTTTGCAACAGCTAGTTTTTTGAGTTATTTAATAAACTTAAAAATTAAACGAAAATTAGGAAACTGAGTAAATAATTATAAAATATTAAAATAAAAAGACTTGTAATGAAATATTCTAGTAATTATAAATTTATAATAGAGTTATAATTTATGTAATATAATTTCGATCCATTAAGTAACTAAGTAAGTGTGTAAGACAATTCATAAAAACAATTCAACGCTTAAAGCCTTTTATTTTATTAATAAAACTTTTAAATCTCAAATACAAATATAATTCTTTTTAAGAGCACCTAATCTACGCAGCCACCTTCTAGGAAAGGTTCTGTTTAAACTAGGCCTCTTAGTAGCCAATTACAAATTATCATACTAATATTTGTAAGCTCCTATATAACTTCGTTGTAACTTATCTATAATTTCTCTCGGACATTGTTCTGGAATTGGCAATGTTGATTGATGTTCCATGAGTTCCATGCCGTCATAGCTCCCGGTGCTAAGTATCTTATTGTATTCTTCTTCTTCCCTAGTTTCACTACTTGTTATTTTCATAGATTTATATTTATCAAACATTGATCTAACATAAGAATATATGTTAGCTTGGCAGTCTTCGAGAGATGGTTGTTCATTTTCTTGAATTGTTAAATTGTCATAAATTTTACGAACAAGTCCATTTGCACCTATTAATTTTAAAGATGGGTTAAGTATAGTAGAAATTAAATAAACTTGGGGAATAGAAAAAAAATACTTTTTAAATTTTGCAATCATTTCATTAATGGCCGGTGCATAAGTTGGATTAATTTTGTAATTATTTCATTAAGCTAGTTGTTGCAGTTGTGTTAGCAATTAGCAGAAGCATTATCTAAGGTTATAGTTAAAACTTTATCAATGAGTTCATAAAATTCAACAATTTGTAGAACAATAGTTGCAATATATGCTCCACTGTGCTTTGAATCAACAAATTTATAACCACTAATACGTTTTTGCATGTTCCAGTGATGATCAACCTAATGACATGTAACAGTTAAATAATCATAACCATTAGGACTACGACCTATATCAGATATGATAGACACTTTATAATCTAAGTGAAACAATACATAACGAATATACTGAAAACAATCGTTTTGAAATTTAACAACATCATTTCTAACTGTGGTCTTAGGAAAAACTTGAAAAGCAGGATTACAAGTTTCTTGTATATAATGCACACAAAAAAATAGGACGCGGGATGGGACGGGACGGGACAGGACGGGACAGGATGAGACGAGACAGGCGGGACAGGACGGGACGAAACGGGACAGGACAAACGGGACAAAATGACCATCACGTCCCATCCCGTGTCCCGTTTAACATGGGGCCATCCCGTTTATAATTAAGTGGGACAGGACGGGACGCGGGACGTGACCGGGACGGAACGGCCCATCCCGTTGGACAGCCTTAGTTATGGTTCATATATATAATTTATTATAATTTTAGTGAATTTTAACACATAAAATTATATTCCCCGTCAAAATAACTGAATTTAGATGAACATCGTATTTATACATTGCATTCGCCTTTGCCTTCACGCCTCTTTTTCTCTTGATAAATATGAAGGCTTTTCAGTTAGAGAATCATTTCGCTGATATGGTACGCATCAATCATTATGGTGGTTCTATCCAATAAAGCTAATGAATTACTTCATTTCAGTTGTGGATGACAAATTTATGAATTAGTTTAGAGTATATTTTCTCTGTTGCAATGATATTAATATGTTGCGTGTTACTTCACTACCTTAAAGCTGTTCATTTAATTTAGCTCGTAACACAAGTATGGGAATCAAGAAAAAATGACCAAAATCGCCCCGTAAGTTTAGGGGCTTGCTCAACTTTGTTCCTCAAAAGTTACGAGTAACATAAAAAGTCCTTTGAGTATGCAAAATATGGATAGTTCTAGTATATGTACAAAACTAGGACAGTGTTTATCAGCTTTTACTAGATTTTTAGGGTTTCAAAAAGTAGCAATTTTTTTAATAAAATACATACAATCGGTAGAAATACATAACTTGCAAATAGAATTTTTGTTGTATACAATGCCATCAAAATATACAACTTGCATACAACTTACGTACAACATTTTTATGTATACAATCCAGTCAAAATATACAACTCGCGTACAATTATATCATTATATGTCGTTTGTATTATCATGGGCGGCTTTTCAGCCATGCCCCGTGAACCCTTGGACACGCCGCATTGCGTCCTGGCAGGCCTCCCAACGCTTAGCGTCATGGACGGCCCCGTAGTCTTCGCCGCGCCAAGTGACATGTGCTCCTGTGCCTCTATCTCCCCATCTATAGCCCTTGCCAGTGCCTAGCCACAGGCAAATGCCAATAACACCACGTGCACACACTCTAATACTAAAGATAAGGTTGCCGCCAACGGACTTGCTTCTACCCTGTATGAATCTAACTCCTTTTTATTGTAAATATAGAGTAGTTTTATTTCCTATATTTTCATTATGTCTCTCTAGCTTAGTTATGTGAAGTCATGTAACTTTGGTTTAGTTTTTTTAAAGCATTATTAGGGGGGATCAAGTAGTCAAACTTTCAAGCAAGAAAATAATTCTTTGTATTGGTGTCTCCCCCCCTCGACACCGTGTTGCCTTTCTGTAATAGCTTTCATTAATGCAATCAAGCTTTCTTTCAATCTCATTCTCTTTTATGTTCTCTCAGTTGCTCTTGACATTGGTTTTTTCGTACGATACTGACAGACTCATCTAGTGTACGAAGGGGACTTCAGTTGGCGGATAGTAACCGCACGGACATCAGTTGCTTATCCTTATGTCGCCCTTCCAAGAAATCTCAGGAAGGCGCCGTGTAACAATTGGTATCAGAGCCTAGGCTCAACATCGGACGAGGGAACACATTGCCATTGACACCATTTCTTACCATGGTGAATCACGGGGACCGTATTGCGGCCCTCAAAGAGACGATTAACGTGTTATAACTGTCACGCCCCAAACCTGAGCCTGGACGTAACACGACACCCGGTGCCTAACTACATGCGACTGAGCAAACTAATTGGATGGCTGAATCAACATGTGATATCATAACATACTGAATGCAAAAGATAAACTAACACATAATGATATACTAAAAGTCAGGATGATATAAATCAATATGCGGAAACACTAACATAAGTTTGAAGTATATATGTAGCCAACATTTCTTAACATGAAAAGCCTGTGACACTGTCTAACTGTTACTCTAGTCTATGAAGCCTCTAATGAAGTACTGTAAACACAGACTCTAAATATACTGAAGACTATAAAGTAATGATAATGCCCCGAAAGAACCGAGGCTCACCAAATAGCTGGTATGAGAATCCTAATGCTCTGAGTCGCCAACCTGTAAATCATTACCTGCATCGTGAGATGCAGGCCCCAGGCGAAAGGGATGTCAGTATATTAGAATTGCACTGGTATGTAAAGCAACTGAAAAAAGAACCGTAAATGTTGAAACTGAAGTTGAGCTGATAATAGAGAACTGATGAAATGATAATTGCTAAACTGAAACTACATTGATAACTAAAATGATAACTGATAACTGATAATTGAACAAATGAAGTAAGGATATGAATACTTTCTCTTCTGAATGATGAACAACCTGTTTATCTGAATAAATAAACTGCGGCCTCAGGCACAATATATATGTGCACAAACTGCGGCCTCGGGCCCAAATATATGTATACATAACTGCGGCCTCACACCCAAACATGCATAAATCATAAACTGCAACCTCGGGCCCAAATACGAGTGTTCAACATCCAGGGATTTCAAAATAGGAACTAAGAATCGTACTGTAACATATGATACTAAACTACTGAACCATATTGAGTTACATGATACTTGAATGTTGAATAGAACTGAACTGAGACATGTATTCATGAACTAATTATGAGAACTTGTGCTTCAGTTATTTATGCCATGCTGGTAATCTAGACTGAGACTCATGGAAATTAAACACAAGTCTATATTGATTACACACTAAGGTCACAATGTTCGGAATAAAAGTCATGAATGAATTATGAAGCTAGAGAATAGAAGTTCTGCAACTATTTAGGGAACTAGGCTTAATGATATTCTTAGGGAATTAGTAACATCGTAAAAGAGACGTAGTGTAGGGAGAATTATTAACATTCCCAAATATAGAGAGTTAGTCTCATATACTTTAACTTCCTGCTCTTGAGCGTAATACAACATCTGCCAACCCTTTCAACTTTAATCCATATCAATACAAGTCAAATAGATTCCATATTAGCAATAATACTCATGTTTTGGTTACTTAGGCATTTTATCAAATACCTTATGGGCTTAAAGCCTCATAGCCCTCATTAATAGTGTTTCTACACCCAACAAGCCATTCTCTTACTCCTAGATAAATTCTAAAATTTGAAGTTTCTTATAATCAATATCATTCTTCTTCACCCATAAGATAAACAACACCCTGAACCAATAATCAACAATCCACAAACCAAACATATAATTGTTCATGCTTTTCTATCAAACACATCAACTCATATCTCATGAACATAGAGTCTATAATCATTAATCCAATGGTATAATCAATTAGAGGGTGAAGACCTTACCTTTTTGAAGTTCAATCCTCTTGAATTCGAGTTCTAGGGTTTCTTCTCTCAATAATGATGTCTCAATCAAATATGTAATGATTTAGAGGGTTTACCTATGTTAATAAGGTGTTGGGAAATTGAAATCAACTTAGAATCATCATTAGAACTTACCTTGGATGGTGGAGGGAGCTTTGAAGAGTTAGGTTCTTCAGAGCTTTCCTTTATAGAGAAAGTTTTTGTGTTTTGGGGTGTGGGGGACTAAGTAGAGCTTTAAGAATGACCCCCCGGGTGTTCCCCCATGCACCTAAAGGCCGGACCACACACCTGAATGCGCAGAATGGCAGTAGCACTGCCACAAGTGCGCGGCCGAGCATGGGACCATCTGGGCGCGCACATGGGCGTGTATACTGTGCATTGATCACTAAAATGCACATAACATTTTGTACAAATATTCGTTCGAACTCCACAATATAATGTTAGAAATCTATGTCAAAGGGCTACAACTTTCATGTTTTGTATTTTCCCAAATTCCCATCAGAATTGTACGAAATCCTTCTAAAAGAGAGACCTTCCATAAACTTAATTGATTTTATCGGATCTTATGTTCCTCACTCTCCGTATTGATTCCAAAACAACTATTTCCAACCATACTCATCCCGATAGGACTTCACATGTCTAAAATATCAAATTAATACTCATTTCCCATATCCACACCTAGTCCGAATGTACGGGGTCTTACATTATCTCCCCCTTGGGATCATTCGTCCTCGAATGATTGACCTGACTGTAACTTCGACTAACTTTGGACCTCAAACGGGTCTGGTGGAAACATGTGAACACTGTACTTTCATGAACACTTTCATACTAAACTAAATGAATATATGATTACCGAAATGCTAAGATACTGAATTGAATGACTACTGAATATTGAGTTGATTGAATACTGAAAGACATGGAGATTATAATATAAGGTCTAAATGAAAAGGTTAGTTATCTTCAACATTTATCCAAAACACCAGCCATCTATCATAACATAACACAAGCCTCACAAGGCATCGTAATGTGCATAACATGAAATATATACGTGAATATTGGTCTGCCATGCATATGTGAATACTAGCCTGTCATGGATACTTGAATACTGAACTAACATAGATATATGAATATTGAACATGCACGAATATTTGAGTGCTGATCTGACATCAATATCTGAGTACTAAGCTGGCATCAAATTTGAGTACTGGACTGACATGATTATCTGAGTATTGAACTGACATGAGTATTGAACTGACATGACTTTCTGAGTACTGAACTGACATGAGTATCCGATTACTGGAAACTTGAATGCTATAACATGATACGTGAAATACGGGTTGTACCACCGCTAATTATGGTGGAAACTCCAACTCATAAGCTATTTGCCTGATCTTTTGTATGATCATATATGACCCGATATATCTGGGATTGAGCTTTCCTTTCTTTCCGAATCCTATAACACCTTTCATAGGCGAAACATTTAGAAACACCCAATCATCAACTTGAAACTCTAGGTCTCTATGCCGCACGTCCGAATGGGACTTTTGGTAGCTCTGAGTCGTCTGCAAATGATCTTGAATCAACTTGACTTTCTCCATAGTTGATAGACTAAATTTTGTCCCAATAGCTCTGCTTCACCAACTTCGAACCAACCAATTAGCGATCTATACCTTCGCCCATACAGAGTCTCGCACAATGCCATCTTGATACTAGAATATTAGTTGTTATTATAAGCAAACTCAATGAGTGGTATGTGATCATCCCAATTGGATCATGCTTTCAAAATAAGCGAGTTAATCTTGTTATAAAGTCTATATTTACCATCTCCACTCATGAATATTTGTAAACTATGGTAAAACACTAGGATTTCTGTTGCTCGACTTTCATTTGTTGATACTTCAGACACTTGGCCATAAAATCTGTGACATTCTCTTTTTATTTTTTTTAATTTTGTCATTCCACCAATAAATCTCCTTGAGATCATGATGGATCTTTGGGGAACCTGGGTGGATAGAATACCTGGAATGATGGGCTTCTAACATGATCCTCCTCTCTAAGTCCATCTATGTCATAGTCTGTCTTGGCGCCTCAAAGTACCATCATCTCCCCCTTATTCAAAAGCCATCGTCTTATTCTTGTGAATCTCCTCTTTTAAATACAACATGTAGGGATCATCAAATTGTTACTCCTTCTCTTCGGCTACTAAGGGGGAGAAAGTCCTATTCTAGACAACAACTCTGTCATCTTCAGAGTCTGAAGTCGAACTCCTATATTGGCTAAGTGGTGAACTTCTTTCACCATAGTCCCCTTGTCTGCCTCTATCATGAGCTATACTTCCCATACTTGATTATCTTTTTAAGGTAGTTCCTGAAAACACTTATAACATTGTTGCGAGCTAAGTCTTTAACTAGTACTCCAAAATTAGAGTCTCGTGCAATGGCACTACCCTCGTGATACATAACTAGGCATGATTTTATGGTTTTTATATCTCATGCTAACTATGTGGGTTTCAAATCTCCAACTGGACTTACTGCCGATTTTCACATCTCTCCCTTAGAACAAAGGTTAAGGTCTTGTACCTGCGGATCCTTCTCTTTTGTTGGGATCCAAACAACTTTTCGTATCTTCTGTAATTCATTGCACTTTACGTCAATGAAGACTCACCTTCCGACTTACTTCTGAGCAATCCTTCTTACTAGGAAAAACTCTATTACCTGTATAAATGGAAAGCTAATATATTCACAACTATCATACACAATCTTAATGATTTAACTCTGCTCACACTGTCAATCTTAGGGAGACCCCTTTTCGATAATTCTTAAAGGCTATTCTTATGTAGTTAGCTCTCTTACTACCTAGCTGATTTGTTTTTCCCACTATCATTTTACTTCGGGTTTAACTTAAACTCTTTGGGTTCTAACACACGTTCTGTATTTCAAACTGTCATCCACTCACTAGAGTTAACCTGGCTAAGTGAATCAAATTGTACCTCTACTAGCTCTGTTGAAATTGCTAATTCACTGTATCAACTCAAAACTTACTTACTATTCTTTTACTAACCACCTATTAGAATCATGTTTTCTTGTTTTGCTTTGAATAACTAAAGTTAAGCATAAGCTTATTCCTAACTTCCATCACCATCTGATCATATTCTACGGTCGCATACTATCCTTTTTTGAACTATGAACATGAATCACACTTAGGAAAATTTCATTTGGCTTATACGAAATCGGAATATCTAACCCCCAAACTTTCTATACACTTCAAAATCATACAAGACTATGAACATCTGTCGTAAATACTTAGTCACATAACCTAAGGGGGAAATGTCATATCTTTTATCTCACAATAATAGCTATTTCTTATAGTAATTCACTAACGTGGTACTTTCTAACGTCTTTTCTGTTCAAAACAATAGTGATAAATTTTATGCCCATTGCGGTTAAATTCTTAACCTGTTACACCATGGCGTCTGGCATCTAAACTATCATCATCCAACCTATGGCTCTATTTCCAAGAATTAAATGAAGTTGTTCTGGGATGGAAAAACACATATGAATACATTACCATGCACAAACTTATCCTTCAGAGTATACCATCATCTGATTAAATCACTTTCTGCACCTTGCGGTGAGTCTTGGGTCTTAATCCGGACCTAAAATATGCAAAGATTTCTCTATTATCACTCTCACTTACATTTTCTTTTAGAACCCGTAGGCAACACTGTATACTCACAAGTCGCCAGAATTTGGACACATTAAAAATTGGAGATCTGATAACTAAATAACTGAATACTAGTGTACTGAATAATCAGAAACCTGCTAACTGGAAGACGTATAACTGGTAACTGAGGTAAACCGATAACCATAAAACATGATAACTGCTTTTGTACTTTCTGATAAGTTTATGCTCTAATCTGTATTACTATCTATTGCATCCCACTTTCAACAACCTCTCAAGTCTCATTTGTTACCAACTTGTACTCTATAGTTATACCCCAATGGGCAAATCATCCTTTCTAGAACCTTGGACTTTTCTTTCCCGTCGCTTAGGCATTCGATATATCTAGAATTCGATAGGAAGAGAAGGTTACCTATTGCTCTAAGCTTTATGGAACGATCTAGAGTAGAAAGAAATAAGATAATCCTGGATGTCTTGGTAGTTAATCATTTATATGAGTGGCTGGCACACACATATAAAGGAAACTCCACTAGACACGGTTTTATAAACTCCCTAGGACACTTGAACCTAGTGCTCTAATACCAAGCTTTGTTACGCCCCGAACCTGGGCTTAGACGTAACACAGCACCCGGTGCCTGACTGCATGCGACCGAGCGAACTAGTTGGTTGGCTGAATAAACATGTGATATCATAACATACTGAATACGGAAGATAAACTAAGACATACTGATATACTGAAAGTCATGATGATATAAATCAATATCCATAAACACTAACATAACTCTGAAGTATATATGTAGCCAACATTGCTTAACATGAAAAGTATGTGACTGTGTCTAAAGTTTACTCTAGTCTATAAAGCCTCTAATGAAGTACTGAAAACACTGACTCTAAAAATACTGAAGACTATAAAGTAATGATAATGCCCCAAAAGAACGGGGGCTCACCAAATAGCTGGTACGAGAATCCTAGCATTCTGAGTCGCTAACCGGTAAATCATTACCTGCATCGTGAGATGTAGGCCCCGGGCGAAAGGGACGTTAGTACATTTGAATTGCACTGGTATGTAAAGCAACTGAAAAACAGAACTGTAAATGTTGAAAATCATATTGATCTGATAATAGAGAACTGATAACTAATAACTGAAATGATAACTGCTAAACTGAAACTGCAATTGATAACTGATAACTGATAACTGAAATGATAACTGATAACCGATAACTGAACAAATGAAGTAAGGATATGAATACTCCCTTTTCTGAATGATGAACAACATATTTATCTGAATAAATAAATTTCGGCCTCAGGCCCAACATATATGTGCACAAACTCCGGCCTCGGGCCCAAGTATACATATACATAAATGCGGCCTCAGGCCCAAACATGCATAAAGCATAAACCGCATCCTCAGGCCCAAACATGCATAAAGCATAAACTGGGTCCTCAGGCCCAAATACATGTGTTCAACATCCAGGGATTTAAAAACAAGAACTGAGAATCGTACTGTAATACATGATACTGAAATAATAAACCATATTAAGTTACATGATACTTGAATATTGAATAGAACTGAATTGAGACATGTATTCATGAACTAATTATGAAAACTTATGCTTCAACTATTTATGCCATGCTGGTAATCTAGAATGAGACTAATAGGAATTAACCACAAGTCTATATTGATTATGCACTGAGCTCACAACGTTCGGAATGAAAGTCATGAACGAATTATGAAGCTAGAGAATAGAAGTTCTACAACTATTCAGGGAACTAGGCTTAACGATATTTCTTAGGGAATTAGTAACGTCGTAAAAGAGACGTAGTGTAGGGAGAATCATTAACATTCCCCAATATATAGAGGTAGTCTCACATACTTTAACTTCCTGCTCTTGAGCGTAATACAGCATCTGCCAACCCTTTCAAATTTAATCTATATCAATACAAGTCAAAGAGATTCCATATTAGCAATAATACTCCTGTTTTGGTCACTTAGGTATTTTATCAAATACCTTATGGGCTTAAAGCCTCATAGCCCTCATTAATCGTTTTTCTACACCCAACAAGCCATTCTCTTGCTCCTAGATAAATTCTAAAATCTCAAGTTTCTTATAATCAATATCATTCTTCTTCACCCATAAGATAAACAACACTCTTAACCAATAATTAACAATCAACAAACCAAACCTATAATTGTTCATGATTTTCTATCAAACCAATAAACTCATATCTCATGAACATAGAGTCTATAATCATTAATCCAATGGTATAATCAATTAGAAGATGAAGTGTTACAACCCATGTTTTCGTACGTACGAGTCATCATAAGTCAATTGATGTAAGCTCAG
>AWOL01S0084951.1:0-11299 GCA_000715115.1 Nicotiana otophora
GTAAGAGCGATCGACGCACCTAAGTACAAATTCAAGACGTTTCTAAGAAAGCATAGACATTTATCGGCCGGGATTAGTATGAGGTCTTAGATCAATTTATTCCATGAGTTCAAGAAAAAACATAGAATAATCAAANTTGTGTTTGTAAGAGCGATCGACGCACCTAAGTACAAATTCAAGACGTTTCTAAGAAAGCATAGACATTTATCGGCCGGGATTAGTATGAGGTCTTAGATCAATTTATTCCATGAGTTCAAGAAAAAACATAGAATAATCAAATTAATGGAAACATTTGGTAGTAGTTATTTTGGACATCTTGCAAATCTTTCAGAGCATTGGACACAGTTCAATGGATAGCTTGTCCATTTCCTGTTGATTCGCCGAATTTATTGCGTAAGAGGAGTTATGCTTTTTAGTTATAGAAAAGCCTGTTCACTTTGGATTGAAGGAGTTTGCTATGATGACTGGATTGAACTATTGTGTCAAACCAAGTAAAAAAGAAATGGACAAAGTGTTGGATGATGGAAAAACATACTGCGACAACGTTTGTGTATCTGGTAGGAAAGAGGTGAAAGCAAAGAATCTTTTGAAACAGTTGAAGTATGAAAGGGTTGACACAGAACAGAGGTTTAAGCTTGCATTTGTGTTATTTTTCCATTTAATCATACTTGCAGGGGATAACATAGAGTGTGTTGATAAGAAGTGAATTTGTATGGCTCACAATTTAGAAGTTTTCATCAAATTCCCACGTGTCACGGAGTGTGTTGAGTTTACAATTTAGTACTTGAAGAAGGTCATATTTCCAGTTTACAAATCATACGTGAAAAAGAGTAAGGAAAATAAAATCTATGGTAAAAACTCCAAATCGACTAATTATGCCCTCTACGGCTTCCCATGGGTATTCCTAGCAAGTATTAAAACAACCTTCTCAAAATTTCTTTGCAATTAATACTATTATTTTATTTACTGCAGACAAAAATTAATATTTTTTGTTCATGAAAAAAATATAGGCATGGGCATACGAAGCACTTCCGCTATTTGGCCGTAATGCCAAGAAATCAAAGGTCGTACTGATGCCGCTGATAAGGATGTTGAGATGGAACAACAACAAAGTGATATCTGGCCTTGATTGGCAATCCTTTAAGTAGAGCGTTGATGACCCTGGTGTGGTAAGATAGGGGTGCAATAAAACTCCACTAGTAGATTAGACTCAACCAAAGTAGGAGATTATCATAGACCTCGTGTCTATTATTTTGTATTGTTTGTCTATTGACTTCTTTCTATGATATAATTCAGGAGGTGCACCCTTACCTTATTTCTATCCTACGTGAGATGGATATAGACTATGTGAAGAATTTGGTACCATACAATTATGAGGTAGTAGATCCTATAATCGGCCAGCTACTAGTTGATTTATATTGGGTAACCTCCATTAAAAAGGCACCGGGTGCAGTGAGTATAGAGATTAGTGAAGAAGTTGACTTTGCCGATGATGACCCCTTGGGTGGGAGTATTCCTGGTTCACCACTAGTTGGTGGTTTTTCTAGTATTAGTAGAGGAGGACCATTCAGGACGTGCAATGCTCAGCCTAATGATGTAGATGTGTGCGAAGAGTTGAAGGTTGTGAATGACAAATTAGTTAAGGTGTTGAAGATCCTTGGTGAGATGCAAAATCAGAATGAGAGCCCTTCTAAATTAGTTGAGTCACCTTGGTACAGAGTTACAAGACTGCAAAGCAGAGTGAGGAATTCCCCAATTTCTGCAAGTAAGACGAGGAAACTGAAACATACTAAGAAAAAGAGACCGAAGGTAGACGTACTCAAACTAGTTGCGGAGGAACAGAAGAAACTATTATGTGAATGGTTTGACAAGAAAGAGAAGTTTCCCAAAACCTTCTTGACTGGAAGCTATGGTTGAACAGTTGTGCGGCCCTAACGCGTCCGTTTTCATTTTTCTAAGTCCCTTAATCACTGCGTATATTTCGTTTTTAGTAGCTCCATATTTAACGTACACTTTTTATAATATTTAGCATGTGGAGCAACTATTGGCACTGATGGGTGTACGAAACATAAAATGTCCACACCTTTATTCGCATAGTCTTATTGTTATGGATGTTGCATTATGGAACAACATGTGCACTACATGGAATAAGGTCAAGGAGGCTGCCAGTAATGGTGGGAATGATGGACCTTTTTGAGACAGTTGATTCTTTCCAAGACTAGTGCCTTACACCCCTAATGGTATATCCTCAAGCAAGCATGCCAAAACCTAGGGCTGTGGAGTGGTGCAAGGCTAAGGTGTTGTAATATGTGTGGCAAATTGATAAAAAGTATTTTGTGCCTGTTATTTTCTATTAAACAGAGAGTTTGATTCGAATTTACAATAGCAATGTCAATTTGTATAATGATGGGTAACTAGAAGCAATTTTACAACCCCTCGCACTCATGATGCATAAGATTTTGATAAAAATTAGCCATTTTACAAACTTAGGCCAAGCTATGCTTACGAAGAAATGGTCCTGGGAGCGTATTATGGATGTGCCACCCATTCAACAAAGGTAAATTAAATATGCCATCAATTATGTTTTACTCATTCTTGTGGTATCTTTAATAACTAATTATGTCTTTGATTATTGTAGTGAAATTAGTGCAGCTTAATGACAAGCGAATGGAGTTGTTCAGGGAAATCTTTGCAGTGGATATCTTTAGGGGAAGGATGGACCTTTATTAATTTTATTAGTGTAATTTGTGTTTGTGTTAGTCTTGAGACAAATCCATTTTGTGTGAGTGATTTAAGACACTTGCATATACATCTATGCAATGAAGCTACCTTTTTGCCGATCAACTATTGATGCTTTAATTTTTGTTTCCTTAACACTTCTTTTATGTATTACAACATGTAGCTAGAGGTTGTGCAATAGACAATATTGTAATGAATCGACTGGTCGTATTGACCTATAGCGCATCGTTCTGTGGTTTGAGGCCTTAAGTAGCTTCACTTCATATTTTATGACTTGTACGCTTAGTCGGAATTTAATTTTGGGAAGTTATGAGTTGATTCGGATGGAAAATTCCAAATTCGAAAGCTTTGAGTTGGAAGAGTTGACCAAGGTTTGACTTTTGAGTAAAAGACCTAAAAATCAGAATTTTAAGGTTCCAATAGGTTCGTATGATGATTTCCAACTTGGGCGTACGTTCATATTGAGTATCAGGTGTTCCGGGAGCATTTCAACACTTATTGTGGAAATTGGCATTTTAAAGGTTTTAGAATTTTCTATGTTTGGGTTGAAGTGTATTATGGTGTTATCGATGTCTGTTTGGGGTTCTGAGCCTTGGAATAGGTTCATATCCTGATTTTTCACTTGTACGTAAAGTTTGGCATTATTCCGGAATGTTTAAGTGTAATTCCAACGCATTCGACGAATTTTGAAAGTTTGAAAGTTCAAAGAAGGATTTTGATCGTCAATTCATGGTTTTGATGTTATTTGTGGCGTTTCGAGACTTTGGATAAGTTCAGATAAGGTATTGGGACTTGTTGGTGTGATTGGACAGGGTCCCGGGGGCCCCGGGTAAGTTTTGAGGTTGTTTCAGATCCCTTTTCCATGTTTTGGCTGCTGCTGTTGCTGGTTCTAGTGTTGTTCATCGCGAGCGCATAGGGGTACTCGTGTTCGCGAAGAAGAATTTGAGCTGGAGGATTTTTGTTCGTCGTGTTTGTGATGATAAGTGTTAACTTGAAGGCAATTCAGAAGAAACTCGCAGGAAATAGGATAATTTGGTAGTAGGTTGGATTAGTATGGTAATGGTTTGCTCGGTTCTTACGATCTGATGAGGCTTTATATGTGTTTTTGGTAATAATTTTATGTTTGGCGGCCTGCGTGACTTGGTTGATTTAGAGGGATTCTGTTTTGATGACTTGGTTATGTGAATATGGGTTCCGCAGAGTTCTCGATGATTTCTACCACGTGTTGAGATAGCTATTTTCTACCAGAATGAGGAGTATATTGCTTACTGTGATTTTCTCCTGGATGGGATCAAGCGGAAGGTTTCTAGCTAATTGAGTATGTATTCAGCTTGTGACTTAGAGTTGATAATGAGATTCTTATGCATTTCACATGACGACATGATAGATGCGGTGTGTCCAGCGGGATTGAGATTTGTATGTACAGGGTGGCAATTCAGATTTGTAGGGAAGGCCATGAATTTTGGATAGCATGGACGGTTTCAGATGATTAGATAAATGCTATTACTAATTAGTATTGCCTAAGAAGGTGCACATTTCAAAAGGGGCCTTGTGTTTTGACTTACGGATGCTTCATTGGTATTGTGGTACCCGCCTGGTTGATTGACTGCTAATGTTCATATCCTACTATATGGCACAAAAGAATGATAGAAGTATTTCTCGTGAGATGATTGTGTATAAGGGAGGTGTTAGACGTTCGAGTGATGGAGTTGGGACCAGATATGGTGATTTCTGTATTTTCATGATGGGGAGACTGGAGTCTCAGAGGGGGGGACTATTCCTTAGTTGCGGACTATAAAGATATGACCAGAGTTAGAAAACTGATGATATGTATTATGGATATGTTTCAGTGGATATTTGAGAGGGTTATATACTTATTTCGGAAGGATGAGAATTGATTTAAAGGCCATTGGTAGGCCCAAAGAGAATGTGTACTCTATACCGGGTCGAATGTGTTGACTCAAATCTGTTAGTGTTGAGGGGTGTGTCATTCGGTTAGAGTTGAGCTTGTTCGTGTTCTGATTTGTTCTATGCATTACTCTTCTATGCTACGAGGGGTTGAGATTTGTTGGTTATATGCACACATGATGTGGTTCTATTTGGGCCTTGTAGCGGAATTCGAGCGAGATGGTTATTGGGGTGTTGAATGGTCGATTGTGCCTTGGTTATGGTTTTTCAGTGCTGAGGTATATTGTGTTATTCGCTTCTCCATGGTTATGGTCATGCACTTCATGTACTTGATTTCAAATTGCTTGTGATTGTTAATTTTGAGCATTATGCCTTGAGGTATTTTATATGGACCAGTGTTGGATGGGGTCACGTATTGCAGTTGGGTTATGTTGGGATATGATCCTTTGTGATAAATTCCTGTGCTTTGGTTCTACTATGTGTAGTGGGTACTTAGCGTTGTGCTTGTGGTGGTATCTATTGAACTTTAGGGACGATTCTTTCATTTGAGTCATATTTCATTTTCGGTAATTGTCACGTATTAGTGCACAAATTGCATGGTTTGTGGCTTAAGGTTGTGTTGGTGTGACATGTCAGCAGAGTGACTGTATTTGATGAGATGAGGTCATTGGACCTAGAATGGGTGCTATCAGATTTGATTGCATTATATTTATTATCACTAATCAGCCTAAAAATTGGATATGGTTCTTGTCGAACGAGGGAGAGCTCCGTGACATGTTGAATTGATGAGTTGTTATGAGTTTCTGCATGTTTCACTCACCACTGGCAGTGTACGAAGGGTTGGAACAAGGTTTTAGTTGATATGAGGTTTGTTACCGGTGTTGGGCTTGTTTTTGTGAAGCTATTGTGGTCAGAGATTACTGATGTGGGTATGCGCGTTATGTGGTATAACACGTAAATACATCTTGGGTTATGATAATGACTTGATACAACTTGTTGAGACTTAAACATTGTGTAGATGCGAGATTCGGGTCTTGTATGGAATTCCAGATTGGGTTCTAATATTTACTGTCTAAGGTTGAAGTAATGAAATTCTGTTATGTTGTGATGTCAAGCTTACATGGATTGGGGTGACGTGGGATCACCCCTAGGTATGTGCAAGGTGAGTTACACAAGGATTTGATGGCTTTGGAATGACTTTTGGCATGTTCGAGGACGAACGTAGGTTTAATTGGGGAGAATGTAACGACCCGACCTGTCGTTTTGAGCATTTGCACTTCTCTTAGTGGTTTGAGGGCATGAGTAGCTCTGTATGATGTGTTAGTACTTGTGTGTATCGCCGATTTTGATTTTCATATGATTCGGGATTGATTTGGAGGAATGATTCTCATGTTAGAAGCTTTACGTTGGAAGAGTTGACCAAGTTTGACTTTCATGTATTTGACCCCAGATCAGAGTTTTAATGGTTCTGTTAGGTCCGGATGGTGATTTTGGACTTAGATGTATTCCTGGATTTGCAATTTGATGTTTCTAGAAGGTTTCAGCACTAATTGACGAAAGTTGACAATTTGAAGGATTGGAATGTTCATAAGCTTGAGCGGGAGTTGACTTTGATGATATCAGATTTGGATTATGGCCCCGAGAATTGGAATAGTTTTGTTATGTCATTTGGGATGTATGTGAAAAATTTGACGTCATTCCGGTTTGGTTTGAGTGATTTAAGGCCTCGAGTAAGTTCATGTTATGTTACAGAACATTTTGGTATATTCTGTGGGGGTCCTGGGGCCTCGGATTAGTTTCGGACAAGTTTAGGATTGTTTTGGATCATTTTGGCTATGCTGGTTTGGCAGGGTTTCTGGTGTGAATGCACCTACGCAACTATGGGTGCAGGTGCGGAGCTACAAAAGTGGCAAAGATGTTGCATAAGCGGAAAGTGGAGTTGGGAGCAGGAGTCGGCAGATGCGGAAGATTCAACGCATCTGCAATGGCGCATATGCGGTCTTGGGACCGCAGGAGTGGCATGTTGCGCATATACGCATTTCTTGTCGTACCTACGAATGCGCAGAAGCGGGACTTTGTCCGTATGTGTGAATGGATGGGGCTAAGTTTGAGTTGGGGAGCTCGGATTTGGGCGATTTTGGATGTGATTTTCAGCACATGGATTGGGGTAAGTGTTTTCTACTCTGTTTTGATTATATTTCATGACTCTATCTTCATTTTTGGCATTTAATTAATGATTTCAAAGGAGAAATTGGGGGGGGAGGGGTTGTCTAAACTTTCATAGAGTGAATTTTTCAGGTTTGAACATGGATTCAGAGTCGGATTTGAGTGAAATTAGTCTGGTTGGACTTGTAATTGAATGAGTTATCGGATTTTGTGAGTTTTGTCGGGTACTAAGGTGTGAGCCCGGGTTTGACCTTTTGGTTGACTTTGAGAAAATGTGTAAAGATTCAACCTTTATCAATTGAGAATATTTCATTAGGCATTATTTGATGTATTTTAGTTGCTTTTGGCTAGTTTCCAACTATTTGGAGGTTGATACGCACGGGATGACATTTCTAGAGTATTGCTTGGCTTGCTAGGTATTGGATTTGGCTTGTTCGAAGCAAGTAACACTTTTAAACTTGGTGTTGAGGTATAAAACCCCTGAAATACCTGTTATATGGTTGGTGTTGGGGTAAACACAGTAAAAGCTTTAAAACTATAGGAGGAAGCAATTAATATTTAAGAAACCCCTTTTTGGAACCGAAATAAACCCGCAACACAATACAGTCTATCCCAAAACCGAGGTGTCACCTAGTACATGAGCATCTATGTCAGAATACAGTCTACTACAATGTCTAAGGAGTAAAAACTAAAGTACAGATAAAGATGATGAAGAAGAGTCAAGGCCTGCGAATGCTCTGCAGCTACCTCGATAGTCTCTGAGATCTTGTCTCCTCAATCAGCAGCCGCCATAACAAGAAGTACCTGGATCTGCCCATGAGGTGTAGGGTGTAGTGTGAGTACAACCAACTCAGTAAGTAACAAACCCAAACTGTGGGGTGAAAGTAGTGACAAACTCAACCGACACAATTCAATACAAAAAATGACAGTGCAGAAAATGTAGACATGCTTTCAAGTTCGATAGATATCTTAAAACAGTAAAATGGATCAATATGAATGATATGAAAAACATAACTCCTCTACTTCTACCATGCCAATGCACATGCTGTATATGTTGCACCATGCTGACAGCCTCATGTGCTCACACTCCCAAATGCTCAATCGCTCGGTACTATATATGGCCCAAACGACCCAGGGAAGATCCATCCCAGAATATATACATCACTGACCATCAATCTCCCAGTACCGAGTAAGGAAAATCCATCCTGTGGAGAAGATCCATCTCCATGTATAAAATGCTTCTGACAAGATCCATGTCCACGGAAGATCCATTCCTCAATAATATCAACCGCGCTCACCGGGCTGTGTGCAGACTACAGAGGGGATCCTTCAGCCCAAGCGCTATCATAAATCAATATAACCGTTGCGGCGTGAAGCCCGATCCCATAAATGTCACTCACACTCAGGCACTCAGCCTCACTCAGTCATCAATCTCTCCAGTCTCTCTCTCACGGGTTCATAGTGTCATGATACTATCTCGAAAACAATAACATCATGCATCGATAAATAAGAACAGAGACTAAGATAAGATTTGAAGTGAATGAATATGACTGAGTACGAAATATCAATCAAATCAATAAGACAACCGAAAGAAATGACCACTATGGGTCCCAACAGTACCGGCATAAAACATAAACATGATATCTAGCATGAGTAATAACTCAATTACTTTATCACATGATGAAAACACGGATATCAACAAGATAGAATCACTATACAGTGCCATGAGTCAACCAGATCACAATTCTTACGGTGCACGCCTGCACGCCCATCACTTAGCATGTGCATCACCTTAATACCAATCACATAACACATAATTCGGGGTTAAACTCTCATAACCAAGTTTGAAAGTGTTACTTACCTCAATCTGGGCTAAAATCTACACCAAAATGCCCTTGCCCCTCAAATGAGTCTCGAAACATCCCGAATCTAGCCACAAGCGGTACAATACAATCGATATAGACTAAAAGAATCAATTCCACAAACAAATACAAAATTATAGCCAAAATCCAAAATCGGCCCAAACCTGGCCCCCGGGCCCACGTCTCGAAATCCGACAAAAGTCACACAATTCGAAAGCTCATTCACTCACGAGTCTAACGATGCCAAATTTACAAAATTCCGAAACCAATTGGTCGTTCAAATCCCCAAACTTAACTATTCAAATCCCTAGCGTCAAACCCCCAAATCACATCTCACAAACACACCATCTAGGTGGAAAATCAGTCAGGAAACATAATTATTGATAAAACTCGAGTACAAGAAAATTACCTTAAGAATCCCCTCGAAAACCCTCTCCAAAATCGCCTAAGTTTGAGTCTAAAAAGTTGAAATGAGACAAAAATCGCGAACCCTTGTTTAAAAACATTTTGCACAAGTTTTCGCACGTGCGGCAACTAGGCCACTTCTGCGGACTCGCAAGTGTGCCCTATAGCCCACTTCTGCGCCAACCGCATGTGTAGAACTGCCCTTACAGGTGCGCTATTCGTCGCATCTGCGCCCAATGTCTGCTCCTGCGCAAACCGCTTCTGCGCACGCATGTCTGCATCTGCGGCCTCTGACCATAGCATCCCTGGCCATTTCTACAGCCCCTTTTCTCGCTTCTACGGACACGCACCTGCGATGAGACTTCTGCAGGTGCGACTACACCAACCGAGTCCAAACTTCAGCAGCCTTACAATGTCAAATCTTGACCCGTTAATCACCCGAAATTAATTCTGAGGCCCCCGAGACCTCAACGAAACATACCAACACGTCTTACAACATCATACGAACTTAGTCGAATCTTCGAATCACCTCCAACAACATCGAAAACATGAATTACATACGGATTCAAGCCTAATGAACTTCAAAATTTCCAAATTCTACAAGCGACGTCGAAACCAATCAAATCACGCCCAATTGACCTCAAATTTTGTACACAATCATAAATGACCCCACAAACCTACTGCAACTTCCGGAATCGGAATCCGACCCCGATATCAAAAATTCAACCCCCGGTCAAACATCCCAAAATTTTGACTTTCTCAATTTCAAGCCTAATTCTACTCCCGACCGCCAAATAAAAATCCAGAAACGCTCCTAAGTCCAGAATCACCCAACAGATCTAACAGAACTATCAAAATTCCAATCCAAGGTCGTTTACAAATAAGTCGACATCTGGTCGACTTTTCCAACTTAAGCTTTTAATTAAGAGAATAAGTGTCTCAATTCACTCTAAATTCACTCCAGACCCGAACCAACTAACCGGATAAGTCATATAACAACTATAAAGTACACATGGACCAGTAAATGGGGAACAAGGCAACAACTCTCAAAACTACCGGCCGGGTCTTTACATCTTCCCCTTCTTAAACAAACGTTCGTCCTCGAACGAGTCTAGAAACACACCTGGAGTCTCAAATAGGTGTGGATATCTGCTCCGCATCTCCCACTCGGTCTCCCATGTAACCTCCTCCATGGGCTGACCTCTCCATTGCACTTTAACTGAAGCTATATCTTTTGACCTCAACTACTGAACCTGCCAATCCAAAATGGTCACCGGCTCCACATCATAAGTCAAATCAGAATCCAACTGAGAGGGATCATCGATCTACTTCCGGATCATAAAAACATGAAATGCTGGATGCACACTCGACAAGCTAGGTGGCAAGGCAAGCTTGTAAGCCACTTCCCCAATCCTCTGAAGTACCTCAAAAGGCCTAATGAACCGAAGGATCAACTTGCCCTTCTTCCTGAACATCATAACACCCTTCTTGGGTGAAACCTTCAGCAAAACCTTCTCCCCAACCATGTAAGACACATCACGAACATTCCTATAAGTATAGCTCTTCTGTCTAGACTACGCCGTGTGAAGCCTCATGCGGAGCCAAGTCAGTACCCAGCATCCAGTAGTCTAGCTTTCCCCGGCTCAAACCAACCCACCAGAGATTTACACTGTCTCCTATACAAAGCCTCATGCGGAGCCATCTGAATGCTGGGCTGGTACCTGTTGTTCTAGGAAAACTCCGAGAGGCAGAAACTGATTTCAAGAACCCCCCAAAATCAATGACACAAGCGCGTAGCATGTCCTCTAATATCTAAATAGTGCGCTCGGACTGTCCTTCCGTTTGAGGGTGAAATGTTGTGCTCAACTCAACCTGAGTGCCCAGCTCTCGCTGCACGGCTCTCCAAAACTGCAATGTAAAATGCATTCCTCTATCTGAAATGATGGAAACTGGTACCCCGTGAAGGCGAACAATCTCTTTGATGTAAATCTCAGCTAACCGCTCCAAAGAATAGGTAGTACCAACTGGAATGAAGTGCATGGACTTGGTCAGCCGATCCTCAATCACCTAAATAGCATCGAACTTCCTCAAAGTGCGTGGGATTCCAACTACAAAATCCATAGTGATCCGCTCCCACTTCCACTCTGGAATCTCTAACCTCTGAAGCAATCCACCCGGTCTCTGATGCTCATACTTCACCTGCTGACAGTTAAGGCACC
>AWOL01S0084951.1:11344-28692 GCA_000715115.1 Nicotiana otophora
CTGAACCTGCCGATCCAAAATGGTCACCGGCTCCACATCATAAGTCAAATCAGAATCCAACTGAGAGGGATCATCGATCTACTTCCGGATCATAAAAACATGAAATGCTGGATGCACACTCGACAAGCTAGGTGGCAAGGCAAGCTTGTAAGCCACTTCCCCAATCCTCTGAAGTACCTCAAAAGGCCTAATGAACCGAAGGATCAACTTGCCCTTCTTCCTGAACATCATAACACCCTTCTTGGGTGAAACCTTCAGCAAAACCTTCTCCCCAACCATGTAAGACACATCACGAACATTCCTATAAGTATAGCTCTTCTGTCTAGACTACGCCGTGTGAAGCCTCATGCGGAGCCAAGTCAGTACCCAGCATCCAGTAGTCTAGCTTTCCCCGGCTCAAACCAACCCACCAGAGATTTACACTGTCTCCTATACAAAGCCTCATGCGGAGCCATCTGAATGCTGGGCTGGTACCTGTTGTTCTAGGAAAACTCCGAGAGGCAGAAACTGATTTCAAGAACCCCCCAAAATCAATGACACAAGCGCGTAGCATGTCCTCTAATATCTAAATAGTGCGCTCGGACTGTCCTTCCGTTNATAGGTGTGGATATCTGCTCCGCATCTCCCACTCGGTCTCCCATGTAACCTCCTCCATGGGCTGACCTCTCCATTGCACTTTAACTGAAGCTATATCTTTTGACCTCAACTACTGAACCTGCCAATCCAAAATGGTCACCGGCTCCACATCATAAGTCAAATCAGAATCCAACTGAGAGGGATCATCGATCTACTTCCGGATCATAAAAACATGAAATGCTGGATGCACACTCGACAAGCTAGGTGGCAAGGCAAGCTTGTAAGCCACTTCCCCAATCCTCTGAAGTACCTCAAAAGGCCTAATGAACCGAAGGATCAACTTGCCCTTCTTCCTGAACATCATAACACCCTTCTTGGGTGAAACCTTCAGCAAAACCTTCTCCCCAACCATGTAAGACACATCACGAACATTCCTATAAGTATAGCTCTTCTGTCTAGACTACGCCGTGTGAAGCCTCATGCGGAGCCAAGTCAGTACCCAGCATCCAGTAGTCTAGCTTTCCCCGGCTCAAACCAACCCACCAGAGATTTACACTGTCTCCTATACAAAGCCTCATGCGGAGCCATCTGAATGCTGGGCTGGTACCTGTTGTTCTAGGAAAACTCCGAGAGGCAGAAACTGATTTCAAGAACCCCCCAAAATCAATGACACAAGCGCGTAGCATGTCCTCTAATATCTAAATAGTGCGCTCGGACTGTCCTTCCGTTTGAGGGTGAAATGTTGTGCTCAACTCAACCTGAGTGCCCAGCTCTCGCTGCACGGCTCTCCAAAACTGCAATGTAAAATGCATTCCTCTATCTGAAATGATGGAAACTGGTACCCCGTGAAGGCGAACAATCTCTTTGATGTAAATCTCAGCTAACCGCTCCAAAGAATAGGTAGTACCAACTGGAATGAAGTGCATGGACTTGGTCAGCCGATCCTCAATCACCTAAATAGCATCGAACTTCCTCAAAGTGCGTGGGATTCCAACTACAAAATCCATAGTGATCCGCTCCCACTTCCACTCTGGAATCTCTAACCTCTGAAGCAATCCACCCGGTCTCTGATGCTCATACTTCACCTGCTGACAGTTAAGGCACCNTAATTAAGAGAATAAGTGTCTCAATTCACTCTAAATTCACTCCAGACCCGAACCAACTAACCGGATAAGTCATATAACAACTATAAAGTACACATGGACCAGTAAATGGGGAACAAGGCAACAACTCTCAAAACTACCGGCCGGGTCTTTACATCTTCCCCTTCTTAAACAAACGTTCGTCCTCGAACGAGTCTAGAAACACACCTGGAGTCTCAAATAGGTGTGGATATCTGCTCCGCATCTCCCACTCGGTCTCCCATGTAACCTCCTCCATGGGCTGACCTCTCCATTGCACTTTAACTGAAGCTATATCTTTTGACCTCAACTACTGAACCTGCCAATCCAAAATGGTCACCAGCTCCACATCATAAGTCAAATCAGAATCCAACTGAGAGGGATCATCGATCTACTTCCGGATCATAAAAACATGAAATGCTGGATGCACACTCGACAAGCTAGGTGGCAAGGCAAGCTTGTAAGCCACTTCCCCAATCCTCTGAAGTACCTCAAAAGGCCTAATGAACCGAAGGATCAACTTGCCCTTCTTCCTGAACATCATAACACCCTTCTTGGGTGAAACCTTCAGCAAAACCTTCTCCCCAACCATGTAAGACACATCACGAACATTCCTATAAGTATAGCTCTTCTGTCTAGACTACGCCGTGTGAAGCCTCATGCGGAGCCAAGTCAGTACCCAGCATCCAGTAGTCTAGCTTTCCCCGGCTCAAACCAACCCACCAGAGATTTACACTGTCTCCTATACAAAGCCTCATGCGGAGCCATCTGAATGCTGGGCTGGTACCTGTTGTTCTAGGAAAACTCCGAGAGGCAGAAACTGATTTCAAGAACCCCCCAAAATCAATGACACAAGCGCGTAGCATGTCCTCTAATATCTAAATAGTGCGCTCGGACTGTCCTTCCGTTTGAGGGTGAAATGTTGTGCTCAACTCAACCTGAGTGCCCAGCTCTCGCTGCACGGCTCTCCAAAACTGCAATGTAAAATGCATTCCTCTATCTGAAATGATGGAAACTGGTACCCCGTGAAGGCGAACAATCTCTTTGATGTAAATCTCAGCTAACCGCTCCAAAGAATAGGTAGTACCAACTGGAATGAAGTGCATGGACTTGGTCAGCCGATCCTCAATCACCTAAATAGCATCGAACTTCCTCAAAGTGCGTGGGATTCCAACTACAAAATCCATAGTGATCCGCTCCCACTTCCACTCTGGAATCTCTAACCTCTGAAGCAATCCACCCGGTCTCTGATGCTCATACTTCACCTGCTGACAGTTAAGGCACCGAGATACAAACCCCACTACATCCTTCTTCATTCTCCTCTACCAATAGTGCTGCCTCAGGTCCTGATACATCTTCGCAACACCCAGATGAATGGAATACATCGAACTGTGGGCCTCCTCAAGAATCAACTAACATAGCTCATCCATATTGGGAACACAAATCCGACCCTACATCCTCAATACCCCATCATCCCCAATAGTCCCATCTCTGGCATCATCGTGCTGAACCGTGTCCTTAAGGACAAGCAAATGGGGATCATCATATTGGCACTCTATGATGCGATCATATAAGGAAAACTGAGAAACCATACAAGCTAGAACCCGGCCTGGCTCCGAAATAACCAATCTCACAAATGGTTGGCAAAAGCCTGAACATCAACTGTAAGAGGTCTCTCCCCAATGGGAGTGAATGCAAGACTACCCATACTCACCGCCTTTCTACTCAAGGCATCGACCACCACATTGTCCTTCCTGGGATGATACAAAATGGTGATACCATTGTTTTTTTGCAGCTCCAACCATCTTCGCTGCCTCATATTTAGATCCTTTTGTTTGAACAAGTGCTGGAGACTCCGATGATCCGTAAACACCTCACAAGACACAACGTAGAGATAATGCCTCCAAATCTTTAATGCATGAATGATGGCAGCTAACTCCAAATCATGAATATGGTAGTTCTTCTCATGAGGCATCAACTGGCGCGAAGCATAAGCAATCACTCTACCCTTCTGCATCAACACATACCCAATACCGATCCGAGAAGCATCACAATACACTGTATAAGAGCCTGAAGGTGAAAGGAGCACCCTTTTGGGTCAGTTTGGTCAAGGGCGATGTAATAGACGAGAAACCCTCCACAAAGTGACGATAATAACCGGCCAACCAAAGAAAGCTATGAATCTCCGTAGCTGAGGATGGTCTAGTCCAACTCTGAACCACCTCTATTTTCTTCGGATGCACCTCAATACCCTCACTAGACAGCAGGTGTCCTAAGAATGCCACTGAGCTGAGCCAAAACGCACACTTGGAGAACTTGGCATAAAGCTTCTCCTCCCTCAACTGCTACAATACAACCCTCAAATGCTGGGCATGCTCCTCCTGGGTACGAGAGTACACCAGGATGTCATCAATGAACACTATGATAAATGAGTCAAGATAAGGCTGAAAAACACTTTTCATCATATGCATCAACGCTGCTGAGGCGTTGGTCATCACAAAAGATATCACAAGAAACTCATAATGACCATAACGGGTCCTGAATGCTGTCTTTAGAATATCCGAGTCCCGAATCTTCAACTAGTGATACCCAGACCTCAAATTAATCTTGGAGAACACCCTCTCTCCCTGAACTTGGTCAAACGGATCATCAATACGTGGCAAAGTATAATTGTTCTTGATTGTAACTTTGTTCAATTGCCTATAATCAATGCACATTCTCATAGTACCATCCTTCTTCTTCACAAACAACACCGGTGCACGCCAAGGAAACACACTAGGCCTAATAAACCCCTTATTAAGGAGTTCCTAAAGCTGCTCCTTTAATTCCTTCAATTCCTTCAACTCAGCTGGTGCCATTCGATATGATAGAATAGAAATGGGCTGAGCTCCTGGTACCAAGTCAATACCGAATTCAATATCTCTATCGGGCGGTATGCCCGACAAGTTTGTAGGAAACACATCCGAAAATTCCCCCACCACCGGAACAGAATCAATAGTAGGAGCATCAACACTAACATCCCTCACAAAGGCCAAATAAGATAAACAACACTTCCCAACCATCCGCTGGGCCTACAAATACGAAATCACCCTACTGGGAACATAGTCTAGAGAACCTATCCACTTAATCCTTTGCAACCCCGGCATCGCCAATGTCATAGTCTTAGCGTGATAATCTAGAACAGCATGAGATGGATACAACCAATCCATACCCAAGATTACGTCAAAATCAACCATGCTTAGCAATAAGAGATCAACTCTAGTATCCACACTCCCAGTGATCACTACACACGACCGATATATATGGTCCACAGTAATAGTATCGCCCACCAACGTAGAGACATGAACAACTGAAACTAAGGACTCATGGGGCATATCCAAATGATAAGCGAAATACGATGATACATATGAATAAGTGGAACCAGGGTCAAATAGTACAAAGGCCTCCCTGTGGCAAACTGAGACAATACCTGTGATTACTGCGTCTGAAGCAACAACATCTGGTCCAGCAGGAATAGCATAGAATCGGGCGTGACCGCCACCTGATCGACCTCCCCCTCTAGGGCGACCCCTAACTGACTGAACTCCACCCCGAGATGGCTGAGCGAGTAGTGAAGTAACGGTAGTTGAAGTCGTAGGCTGACTCCTATGCTGAGCTGGACCTCCCATAAGGCGAGGACAATACCTCTTGAGGTGACCAATATCTCCATACTCGAAATAACCCCTCCCTGCGAATGGCGGTGGGGACTGGAGGGATCCCCGAGCACCAGAATACCCGCTAGAAAATCCCTGTGCCGATGAGCCCTGAACTTATGATGCATGGGACGAACTCTGAGCTGGTAGGGAACTAAGGGATGACTGGCTCTGGTTCTAACTATACGAACCATGGCTGGATGATGCACCACGGTGAACTGGACGACCCGTTTGAGCTTGCCTATAAGGACGACCCCTTTTGGGGTAAAGCTGACCCCCTGAAGGAACACCATTGAAATCACCTGATCCACGAGGCCTCTTGGCCTCCCTCTCTCCACGCTCCTGGATATGTACCATCTCTATCTGTCGAGTAATGTCAACTACCTCATCAAAAATAGCACCAGATACACTCTCTCTAGTCATAAGGAACCGTAACTGATATGTGAGGCCATCAATGAACCTCCTAATCCTCTCCCTATAAGTGGGAACTAGCCAAACTAGGTGATGAGCCAACTCAGAAAACCTCATCTCATACTGCGTCACAAACATGCCATCCTGAAGCTACTCAAACTGTCGGCGTAGCTCCTCTCTACGAGACTGCAACACGAACTTCTCCAAGAATAGAACGGAGAACTCCGGTCATGTAAGTGATGCTGCACCGACCAGCCTGCGCCACTCATAAGCCTCCCATCATCTGAAGGCAGCCCCAGAAAACTGCAAAGTAGTGAACGAGACCCCACTGGTCTCCAGAATACCCGTTGTCCGAAGCATCCACTAGCACCTATCCACAAAGACCTGAGCATCTTCTGACTCAGCACCACTAAATATTGGAGGTCGAAGCCTCCCAAATCTCTCAAGTCTCCTCTGCTCATTATCTGCCATAACGGGGACTACCAGGGCCTGAGCAGCTGCAGTCGGCTGGGCTGTTAATGCCCCCGATATCTAAAGTCCCTGCACTACCTGATCTGGAGTTTGGGCAACAGGGGTATGAGTACCTCCCCCGGCCTGAGAAGTGGAAGGTGCGTCCTGAGCCGAAACCACCTGAGCTAGGCTAGTGCAAACTGTCAATATCTAGGCCAAAGCCTTGTGAAGGACGGGAATCACAATGGGCACAGCTGGTGCCTGAGCTAGTCTCACAGGCTCGTCCACAACTGGAACCTGCTCCTGAACTGGGGCAACCGGTGTATCTGCAAGTGCTGCCCTAGCTGCTGTGCGAGCTGCACCTCTGCCCCTTCCGTGGCCTTTACCAGGACCTCGGCCTCTCATGGCCCTAGCTGATGGTACTGGTGGCTGTCCATCTTACCTAGTAGTACGTGTCCTCACCATCTGTGAGGGAATAGAATAACTGAAGTTTAGTTACCGGAACCAATAATCCGCATGACAAGAATACAAGAATGTGAAATTTCCTAAGGGTTCACCAGCCTCTCAAAGATAAGTACAGACGTCTGCGTACCGATCCGCAAGACTCTACTAAATCTACTCATGACTCGTGAGACCTATCTAACCTAGGCTCTAATACCAATTTATCATGACCCAAAAACCAACCGTTGTGATGGCGCCTATCGTAGAACTAGGCAAGCCACTACTCAACTACGTCAACACAGTAAAAGCTTTAAAAATATAAGCATATGAACACCATGCAGCTACCTCAATAGTCTCTGAGATCCCGTCTCCTCAATCAGCAGCCGCCGTAACCAGAAGTACCTGGATCTACACACGAAGTGCAGGGTGTAGCGTGAGTACAACCAACTCAGTAACTAACAAACCCAAACCGTGGGGTGAAAGTAGTGACGAACTCAACCGACACAATTCAATACAAAAAATGACAGTGCAAAACATGTAGACATGCATTCAAGTTCGATAGATATCTTAAAATAGTACAATTGATCATTCTGAATGATATGAAGTACATAACTGCTCTACTTCTACCATGCCAATGCACATGCTGTATATGTTGCACCATGCTGACAGCCTCATGTGCTCACACTCCCAAATGCTCAATCACTCGGTACTGTATATGGCCCACGGAAGATCCATCCCAGAATATATACATCACTGACCATCGGTCTCCCAGTACCGAGTAGGGCAAAGCCATCCCGTGGAGAAGATCCATCTCCATGTATAAAATGCTTATGACAAGATCCATGTCCACGGAAGATCCATCCCTCCATAATATCAACCGCGCTCACTAGGGGTGTGTGCAGACTCCAGAGGGGCTCCTGCAGCCCAAGCGCTATCATAAATCAGTATAACCGTTGCGGTGTGTAGCCCGATCCCATAAATATAACTCACACTCAGGCACTCAGCCTCACTCAGCCATCGATCTCTCCAGTCTCTCTCTCTCACGGACTCACAGTGTCATGATACTAGCTCGAAAATAATAACATGCATCGATAAATAACAACAGGGACTGAGATAAGATTTGAAATAAATGAATATGACTGAGTACGAAATATCAATGAAATCAATAAGACAACCACAAGAAATGACCACTATGGGTCCCAACCATATCGGCATAAAGCATAAACATGATATCTAGCATGAGTGACAGCTCAATTACTTTGTCACATGATGAAAACACGGATATCAACAAGATAGGACACCTATATAGTGCCATAGAGTCAACCAGGTCACAATTCTCATGGTGCACGCCTGCACGCCCATCACTTGGCATGTTCGTCACCTGAATACCAATCACATAACACATAATTCAGGGTTTTAAACCCTCAGAACCAAGTTTGAAAGTGTCACTTACCTCAATCTGGGCTAAACTCTACACCAAAATACCCTTGCCCCTCAAATCAGTCTCCAAACGTCCCGAATCTAGCAACAAGCGGTACAATACAATCAATATAGGCTAAAAGAATCAATTCCACAAACAAATATAAAATTATAGCCAAAATCCGAAATTGGCCCAAACCTGGCCCACGTCTCGAAATCCGATAAAAGTCACAAAATCCGAAAGCTCATTCACTCATGAGTCTAACCATACCAAATTTACAAAAATTCGAAACCAATTGGTCATTCAAATCCCCAAACTTAACTATCCAAATCCCTAGCCTCAAACCCCCAAATCACACCTTACAAACACACTATCTAGGTGGAAAATCTATCAGGAAACATAATTATTGACAAAAAGCGAGTACAAGAAACTTACCTTAAGAATCCCCTCGAAAACCCTCTCCCAAATCGCCTAAGTTTGAGTCCAAAATGTTGAAATGAGACAAAAATCGCGAACCCTTGTTTTTAAACATTCTGCCTAGGCATTTCGCACCAGCGGCAACTTGGCTACTTCTGCAGACTCGTAAGTGCGCCCCATAGCCTACTTCTGCGCCAACCGCATGTGCAGAACAGCCCTCACAGGTGCGCCATTCTTCTCATCTGCGCCCAATGTCTGCTCCTGCGCAAACCGCTTATGCGCGCGCATGTCTGCATTTGCGGCCTCTGACCAAAGCATCCTTGGCCGCTTCTGCAACCCCTTTTCTCGCTTTTGCGGACACGCACCTGCGATGAGACTTCTGCAGGTGCGATTACACCAACTGAGTCCAAACTTTAGCAGCCTTACAACGTCAAATCTTGACCCGTTAATCACCCAAAATTAATCCGAGGCCCCCGGAACCTCAACGAAACATACCAACACGTCTTAAAACGTCATACGAACTTAGTCGAATCTTCGAATCACCTCCAACAACATCAAAAACATGAATTACACATGGATTCAACCCTAATGAACTTCAAATTTTCAAAATTCTACAAGCGACGTCGAAACCAATCAAATCATGTCCAATTGACCTCAAATTTTGTACACAATCATAAATGACACCACGAACCTACTGCATCTTTCGGAATCGGAATCTGACCCCGATATCAAAAAGTCAACCCCTCGGTTAAACTTTCAAAAAATTCGACTTTCTCCATTTCAAGCCTAATTCTACTCCCGACCGCCAAATAAAAATCCGGACACGCTCCTAAGTCCAGAATCACCCAACAGATCTAACAGAACTATCAAAATTCCAATCTAAGATCGTCTACACATAAGTCAACATATGGTCGACTTTTTCAACTTAAGCTTTCAATTAAGAGAATAAGTGTCTCAGTTCACTCTAAATTCATTCCGTACCCGAACCAAATAACCCGATAAGTCATATAACGGCTATAAAGCACAAATGGAGCAGTAAATGGGGGAATAGGGCAACAACTCTCGAAACTACCGGCCGGGTCTTTACATCCTCACCCTCTTAAACAAACGTTCGTCCTCGAACGAGCCTAGAAAAATACCTGGAGTCTCAAATAGGTGTGGATATTTGCTTCGCATCTCCCACTAGGTCTCCCGTGTAACCTCCTCTATGAGCTGACCTCTCCATTGCACTTTCACTAAAGCTATATCCTTTGACTTCAACTTCTGAACCTGACGATCCAAAATGGTCACCGGCTCCACATCATAAGTCAAATCGGAATCCAACCGATAGGGATCATCGATCTACTTCCGGACCATAAAAACATGAAATGTTGGATGCACACTCGACAAGCTAGGTGGCAAGCCAAGCTTGTAAGCCACCTCTCCAATCCTCTGAAGTATCTCAAAAGGCCCAATGAACTGAGGGATCAACTTTCCCTTCTTCCCAAACCTCATAACACCATTCTTGGGTGAAACCTTCAGCAGAACGTTCTCCCAAACCATGTAAGACACATCACGAACCTTCCTATCAGTATAGCTCTTCTATATAGACTGCGCCGTGTGAAGCCTCATATAGAGCCAAGTCAGTACCCAGTATCCAGTAGTCTAGCCTCCCCCGGCTCAAAATAACACACCGGAGATCTACACTATCTCCCATACAAAGCCTTATGCGGAGCTATCTGAATGGTGGACGGGTAGCTGTCGTTCTAGGCAAACTCCGAGAGTGGCAGAAACTGATCTTACGAACACACCCAAATTCAATGACACAAAAGCGTAGCATATCCTCCAATATCTAAATAGTGCGCTCAGACTGTCCGTCCGTCTGAGGGTGAAATGTTATGCTAAACTCAATCGGAGTGCCCAGCTCTCGCTACACAGCTCTCCAAAACTGCGATGTAACATGCGTTCCTCTATCTGAAATGATCGAAACTGGTACCCCGTGAAGGCAAACAATCTCTCTGATGTAAATCTCAGCCGACCGCTCCGAAGAATAGGTAGTACCAACTGGAATGAAGTGCACAGACTTGGTCAGCCAATCCTCAATCACCCAACTAGCATCGAACTTCCTCGAAGTTCGTGGGAGTCCAACTACAAAATCCATGGTGATCCTCTCCCACTTCCACTCTGGAATCTCTAATCTCTGAAGCAATCCACCCGATCTCTGATGCTCATACTTCACCTGCTGACAGTTAAGGCGCCGAGATACAAACCCCACTACATCCTTCTTCATTCTCTGCCTCAGGTCCTGATACATCTTTGCGGCACCCAGATGAACGGAATACCGCAAACTGTGGGCCTCCTCAAGAATCAACTCACGTAGCCCATCCACATTGGGCACACAAATCCGACCCTACATCCTCAATACCCTATCATCCCCAATAGTCCCATCTCTAGCATCACTGTGCTGAACCGTGTCCTTAAGGACAAGAAAATAGGGATCATCATACTGGCACTCTCTGATGCGATCATATAAGGAAAATCGAGAAACCACACAAGCTAGAACCCGACCTGGCTCCGAAATATCCAATCTCACAAACTGGTTTGCCAAATCCTGAACATCAACTGTAAGAGGTCTCTTCCCAATGGGAATGAATGCAAGACTATCCATACAAAATGGTGATATCATAGTTTTTTTGCAGCTCCAACCATCTCCGCTGCCTCAAATTTAGATCCTTTTGTTTGAATAAGTGCTGCAGACTCCGATGATCCGTACACACCTCACAAAACACAAAGTAGAGATAATGCCACCAAATCTTTAATGCATGAACGATGGAAGCTAACTTCAAATCATGAATATGGTAGTTTTTCTCATGAGGCATCAACTGGCGCGAAGCATAAGCAATCACTCTACCCTTCTACATCAACACATACCCAATACCGATCCAAGAAGCATCACAATACACTGTATAAGAGCCTGAAGATGAAGGAAAAACAAAAATTAGAGTTATGGTCAAGGCAGTCTTGAGCTTCGGAAAGTTCTCCTCACACTCATCCGACCACCTGAAAGGAGCACCCTTTTTGGGTCAGTTTGGTCAAGGGCGATGTAATAGACAAGAAATCCTCCACAAAGTGACGATAATAATCGGCCAACCAGAGAAAGCACCGAATCTCCGTAGCTGAGGCCAAATAAGATAAACAACACTTCCTAACCATCTGTTGGGCCTACAAATACTAAATCACCCTACTGGGAACATAGTCTAGAGAACCTCTCCACTCAATCCTCGGCAACCCCGACATCGCCAACGTCATAGTCTTAGCGTTATAATATATAACATCATGACATGGAGATAATCAATCCATACCTAAGCTTACGTCAAAATCAACCATGCTAAGCAATAAGAGATCAACTCTAGTATCCAGACTCCCAATGGTCACCACACACGACCGATATATATGGTCCACAGTAATAGTATGCCCACCAACGTAGAGACATGAACAGATGAAACTAAGGACTAATGGGGCATATCCAAATGATGAGCAAAATACGATGATACATATGAATAAGTGGAACCCGGGTCAAATAGTACAAAGGCCTCCCTGTGGCAAACTAAGACAACATATGTGATTACTGTGTCTGAAGCAACAACATCTGGTCCGGCAGGAATAGCATAGAACCGGGACTGACCGCCACCTGATCGACCTCCCCCTCTAGGGCGACCCCTAACTGACTGAACTCCACCCCGAGATGGCTAAGTGAGTAGTGAAGTAATGGGAGTTGAAGTTGTAGGCTGACTCCTCTGCTGAGCTGGACCTCCCTTAAGGCGGGGACAATACCTCTTGAGGTGACCCATATCTCCATACTCAAAACAACCCCTCCATGCGAATGGAGGTGGGGACTGGAGGGATCCCCGAGAACCATAATACCCGAGAGAAAATCCCGGTGTCGATGAGCCCTGAACTTATAGTGCATGGGACGCACTCTGAGCTGTTAAGAGATGACTGGCTCTGGTGATAACTATATGAACCATGGCTGGAAGATGCACCACGTTCAACTGGATGACCCGTCTGAGCGTGCCTCTAAGGACGACCCCTGTCGCGGTAAAACTGACCCCCTGAAGAAAGACCACTGAAATCACCTGATCCACGAGGCCTCTTGGCCTCCCTATCTCTACGCTCCTGGCTAAGGACCATCTCTATCTGCCGAGCAATGTCAACTACCTCATCAAAAGTAGCACCAGATATCCTCTCTCTAGTCATAAGCAACCGCAACTGATATGTGAGGCCATCAATGAACCTCCTAATCCTCTCCCTATCAGTGGGAACTAGCCAAACTGGGTGATGAGCCAACTCAAAAAACCTCATCTCGTATTGCGTCACAAACATTTCATCCTGATGCTGCTCAAACTATCTACACAGCTCCTCTCTACGAGACTGCTGCACAAACTTCTCCAAGAAGAGAACGGAGAACTCCAGTCACGTAAGTGGTGCTGCACCAACCAGCCTGCGCCTCTCATAAGTCTCCCATCATCTGAAGGCAGCCCCAGAAAACTGAAACTTAGTGAACGAGACCCCACTGGTCTCCAGAATACCCGTTGTCTGAAGCATCCACTCGAACCTATCCAGAAAGACCTGAGCAGCTTCTGACTCAGCACCACTAAATGTTGGAGGTCGAAGCCACCCAAATCTCTCAAGTCTCCTCTGCTCATCGTCTACCATAAGAGGGACTACCNACCGGGGCCTGAGCAGCTGCAGCCGGCTGGGCTGGTAATGCCCCCACTATCTGAAGTCCCTGCACTACCTTATCTGGAGTATGGGCAACAAGGGTATGAGTACCTCCCCCGGCCTGAGAAGTGACAGGTGCATCCTGAGCTGAAACCACCTGAGCAAGGCTTGTGCAAACTATCAATATCTAGGCCAAAGCCTCGTGAAGGCCGGGAATCACAATGGGAACAACTGGGGCCTGAGCTGGTCTCACAGGCCCGTCCACAACTGGAACCTGCTCCTAAACTGTGGCTACCGGTGTATCTGCAAGTGCTGCCCTAGCTGCTATGCAAGCTGCACCTCTGCCCCTTCCGCGGCCTTTCCCTCGACCTCGGCCTCTCGTGGCCCTAGCTGGTGGTACTGGTGGGTATCCATCCTGCCTAGTAGTACATGTCCTCACCATCTGTGAGAGAATAGAATAACAGAAGTTTAGTTACCGGAACCAATAATCCACATGACAAGAATACAAAAATGTGAAATTTTCTAAGGGTTCACCAGCCCCTCGAAGATAAGTACAGACGTCTGTGTACCGATCCGCAAGACTCTAATAAATCTACTCATGACTCGTGAGACCTATCTAACCTAGGCTCTAATACCAATTCATCACGTCCCAAAAACCTTCCGTTGTGATGGCGCCTATCGTGGAACTAGGCAAGCCACTACTCAACTACGTCAACATAGTAAAAGCTTTAAAAATATAAGCATATGAACACCATGCAGCTACCTTAATAGTCTCCGAGATCCTGTCTCCTCAATCAGCAGCCGCCGTAAACAGAAGTACCTGGATTTGCACACGAAGTGCAGGGTGTAGCGTGAGTACAACTAACTCAGTAAGTAACAAACCTTAACCATGGGGTGAAAGTAGTGACGAACTCAACCAACACAATTCAATACAAAAAATGACAGTGCAAAAAATGTAGACATGCTTTCAAGTTTGATAGATATCTTAAAATAGTAAAATTGATCAATCTGAATGATATGAAATACATAACTCCTCTACTTGTACTAGACAATGCACATGCTGTATATGATTCACCATGCTGACAACCTCATATGCTCACACTCCCAATTGCTCAATCACTCGGTACTGTATATGGCCCAAACGGCCGAGGGAAGATCCATCCCGTAATATATACATCACTGACCATCAATATCCCAGTAATGAATAGGGAAAATCCAACCCGTGGAGAAGATCCATTTCCATGTATAAAATGCTTCAAAAAAGATCCATGTCCAGGGGGTGTATACAGACTCCGGAGGGGCTCCTTCAGCCCAAGCGCTATCATAAATTAGTATAACTGCTGCGGCGTGCAGCCCGATCCCATAAATGTCACTCATAATCAGGCACTCGGCCTTACTCCGCCATCAATCTCTCCACGCTCTCTCTCACAGGCTCACATTGTCATGATACTAGCCCGAAAATAATGATATGATGCATCGATAAATAAATACAGAGATTGAGATAAGATATGAAATGAATGAATATGACTGAGTACGAAATATGAATGAAATCAATAAGACAACCACAAGAAACGAACACTATGGGTCCCAACAGTACCGGCATAAAGCCTAAGCATGCTATCTAGCATGAGGGACAATTCAGTTACTTTATCACATGATGAAAGCATGGATATCAACAAGATAGAACCACTATACAATGCCATAGAGTTAACCATGTCATAATTCTCACGGTGCACGCCCATCACTTGGCATGTGCGTCACCCCAATACCAATCACATAACACATAATTCGGGGTTTCGAACCCTCAAAACCATGTTTGAAAGTGTTACGTACCTCAATCCGGGCTAAACTCTACTCCAAAAATGCTCTTGCCCCTCAAATCGGTCTCCAAACGTCCCAAATCTAGCCACAAGCAGTACAATACAATCAATATAGGCTAAAGGAATTAATTCCACACTCAAAATACGAAATTATAGCCAAAATTTGGAATTGGCCCAAACCCAGCCCCCGAGCCCACGTCTCGAAATCCGACAAAAGTCACAAAATCCGAAAGCTTATTCACTCATGAGTCTAGCCATACCAAATTTACCAAAAGACGATACCAATTGGTCATTCAAATCCCAAAAATTAACTCTCCAAATCCCTAGCCTCAAACACCCAAATTATACCTCAAAAACACACCTCAAGAATCCCCTCGAAAACCCTCTCCAAAATCGCCTAAGTCCGAGTCCAAAATGATGAAATGAGACAAAAATCGCGAACCCTTGTTTTTGAACATTCTGCCCAGGATTTTCGTACCTGCGGCAACTTGGCCGCTTCTGCGGACTCATAGGTGCTCCACATAGCCTGCTTCTTCACCAACCGCATGTGCGGAACAGCCCTCGTAGGTGCGCCATTCTCCACATCTGCACCTAATGTCCGCTCCTGCACAAACCTCCTCTGCGCATATGTCCGCATCTGCGGCCTCTGACCAAAGCATCCGTGGCCGCTTTTTTGGCTTTTACGGACACGCATTGTGATGAGACTTCCGCAGGTGCAATTAAACCAGCTGAGTCCAAACTTCAGCAACCTTATAACTTCAAATCTTGACCCGATAATCACCCAAAATCAACCCAAGGCCCGCGGGACCTCAATCAAACATACCAACACGTCTTAAAATATTATAAGAACTTAGTCAAATCTTTAAATCACCTCCAATAACATCGAAAACCCGAATAACACAAGGATTCAAGCCTAATGAACTTCAAAATTTCCAAATTCTACAAATGACGCCAAAACCTATCAAATCATGTCTGATTGACCTCAAATTTTGCACACAAGTCATAAATGACCCCACAAACCTACTGCAACTTCTGGAATCGGAATCCGACCCTGATATCAAAAAGTCAACCCCTGGTCAAACTTTCCAAAAATTCGACTTTCGCCATTTCAAGCCTAATTCTACTCCCGACCTCCAAATAAAAATCCATACACGCTCCTAAGTCCAAAATCACTTAACGGAGCTAACAGAACCATCAAAATTCCAATCCCATGTCGTTTACATATAAGTTTATATCCGGTCAACTTTTCCAACTTAAGCTTTCAATTAAGAGACTAAGTATCTCAATTCACTCTGAATTCATGCCGGACCCAAACCAACTAAACCGATAAGTCATATAACAACTATAAAGCATAAATGGAGCAGAAAATGGGTGAACGGGGCCACAACTCTCGAAACGACTGACCGGGTCGTTAACTAGGTGACGGGCATGTAGGCGTGCATCGTGGTAATTACAGCTCGGATGATTATGTGGTACTGTGTAAATACCTAGTCTCTTTTGTATTTGTGTAACTCCTATGTGTTAAAGTAATTGAGGTGTGAATCATGTTCGAAATCATGTTTAGGCTATGTGCTTATTCGGTTGAGACTAACGATGTTATTTCTGTTGTTTTGAGTTATCTACTTTAACAGTAATTAAATGCTCAGTCATGATTCTTCATTTGCGTATCATATCTCAGTCTCTGTTCATCATTCATTATTACATCACATATTATCATTGTTGGGCTGAGTAGTACGAGATTGTGAGCCCTTGAGACTTGAGAGATTGATGACTGGGTTGAGCCCTAAGAGCCAGATTGTGAGTGATATTTATGGGATCGATTTGTACGTCGCAGTAGGCTATAATTGCTTTATATCTATAATTATTATTATGGATCGGGTTGCACGCCACAGTAGGCCTTATTAGCTATTTATGGGATCATACTACACGCCACAACATGCCATATTGTCTTTATATATTATTATTATTATTATTATTATTATTATTATTATTATTATTATTATTATTATTATTATTATTAATATGGATTGGGTTGTACGCCGCAACAGGCCTTATTGGCTAATTTATTATGGGATCAATCTGCACGCTACAGTAGGCCATATTGGCTTTATATTAGCACTTGGATGTGTCTTCGTAGTATGACATACCAGCAGTGAGCGTAGGTACCGTAAAGCTCTGAGTGAGTGAGAGTGCCGAGTGACTGAGTGTGCTGAGTGATTGAGAGTGCCGAGTGATTGAGGGTGATGCATTACATTTGACATGCATATTTGACATGTAAGCATAGAGAATTGACATTCCT
>AWOL01S0084951.1:30604-48273 GCA_000715115.1 Nicotiana otophora
AGAGCCAGATTGTGAGTGATATTTATGGGATCGATTTGTACGTCGCAGTAGGCTATAATTGCTTTATATCTATAATTATTATTATGGATCGGGTTGCACGCCACAGTAGGCCTTATTAGCTATTTATGGGATCATACTACACGCCACAACATGCCATATTGTCTTTATATATTATTATTATTATTATTATTATTATTATTATTATTATTATTATTATTATTATTATTATTATTAATATGGATTGGGTTGTACGCCGCAACAGGCCTTATTGGCTAATTTATTATGGGATCAATCTGCACGCTACAGTAGGCCATATTGGCTTTATATTAGCACTTGGATGTGTCTTCGTAGTATGACATACCAGCAGTGAGCGTAGGTACCGTAAAGCTCTGAGTGAGTGAGAGTGCCGAGTGACTGAGTGTGCTGAGTGATTGAGAGTGCCGAGTGATTGAGGGTGATGCATTACATTTGACATGCATATTTGACATGTAGCCATAGAGAATTGACATTCCTCATGCTCGTTGTACCTGGCACATTTATCAGTGTTGAGCTTAAATTGTTGAACTCGAAAACAAGCCGAAATTCATGTACTGTGTATGAGTTGAGTATCGAAGTCCTCTGAAAAATCACTGTCATTATCTTATTATATCTGTGTTGCCATTATTTTGATTCAGACTATATCTTATCTGTTGTTGAAATGTTTGGGAAAAAGAACCATAGTTTTTCTTATATACCCATATGTTTTGGTAATTTCAGTGAAACATATAGTGTCACGACCCAAACCGATGGGCCATGACGAGTACCTTAATCCTACCCGTCGAACACCCCTAACCATACATCTAAGATATAAACATAAAATAAGTGTAGATCATGTATAACGTCTGTCAATAAACTACTGAATCATGTGAATAACATATGGGAGAAAACATGCCCAAAAGATGGCTTATTTTATATATATATATATATATATATACGGAATACGGTAGGGCGAGCCGACAGGGCCATATACTATCCCACTATACATGGCTGTCTACAAAACTTTAATAGAGTGTACAACTATATAAAGGATGAGTCTGGGCCCTGTCATACCAATATATGTATACAAAAGTATTGTACCAAAATCCAATACAACTCCGGATCAAATAGAGCACACCAACTCTCACTGAGCAAGGATCCTATGAAGGGGGACCGTCAGCCTATCTACCTGCACCTGCGGGCATGAAGTAAAGGACTCCACCTGTAAGTCTAAAACGCTCTGTGAATCCTGAAACCTTTATAATGTCATGCATATGCATATAAATTCCATATCATGCATATGTATATGCGTACGTAATATCATCAAGCCTCTGAGGGAATCCCATCATATCATCTCGGCCTCAATGGGTGAAATCATCAACGTATACGAACTGATCAGATAGTGGTGCGTATATAACGCCATAACCTTTCCCCATACCCCATATACATATAATATATGCGTATATAACGCCATTTGGTCATGGGTCAATGTACATGTTTAAATTAATGCAATGCATAATGAAGTAAGTCAATAAGATCTCTCGGAATGTCATAAGATCAATATGCCTTCGGATAAACTTTATCAACTTACATATTTTTTTGAGACCCATGAATAGACGATATAATAATAGAACACACGGGGAATCAAGAACATAGGCACCACTAGTACTTCTATGAATAGAGGCATTTATGAAAGTTGCGCGTTTGCTCATTTCGTTTGTATCATATGGATCATGCCAAAAGTAAATAAGGGATGTCCTTAACATACCTTATAGAAATCTGTCCAATAACAATGCTAAACTCAGCTCATTGCACCTTAATCTACAACAACGACAGTGAAGCTATTGTCAAGCTACAAATGATTGTCTCATTTATATAACAAAAGTAACTTAATTTCTATCAAAACGAGGAGTATTTCCCATTTCCAAGTTGGAATCTATATAGCCTGCAATAATCCACCGGTTCCTGATGCTCCATCTTAACTTTATGACAATTAGGGCATTGAGCAACAGAATCTGCCATATCCTTCTTCATGTTGTCCCACAAGTATATTTCCCCGATATCACGATATTTCTTTGTCACTCCTGGAAGAACAGAAAAATGAGAATACTGAGTTTCTCCTATAACCTACTGGCGTAGTCCTGCCACATTATGAACACATAATCGACCTCAATATCTGAGGAATCCATTTCATGTAATCTCAAATGGCGTCTTCTCCTTTTGAGGGGTTGTATCTCTATAATGAGCTAGCATAGGATCCTTATACTGGCGTTCCTTCACTTCAGTTACAAAAGAGGATGTTGTTGTGTCCTAAATAGTAACTCCAGTACCACCTGAATCTAGTAATCGAACTCCAAGATTAGCTAGCTGATGAATCTCACGGGCTATATCTCTCTTCTCTGGCTATAAATATGATAAGATACCCATAGATCTATGGCCGAGGGTGTTAGCTACTACATTCGCCTTCTCTGGATGGTATAAAATATCAATATCATAGTCTTTCAGTAGCTCCAGCCATTGGCTCTGATGTAAATTCAATTCATTTTGCTTGAAGACATGCTACAGGCACTTATGATCCGTATAGATATCAACATGAATGCCATATAAATAGTTCCTCCACATCTTTAGTGCATGAATCACCGCGGCTAACTCTAAATCGTGGGTCGGGTAATTCTTCTCGTGCTTTATTAGTTGTCTAGAAGCATAAGCTACAACCTTACCATGCTGCATCAGTAAACAACCCAATCCAATTCCCGAAATATCACAATATATAGCATAACCATCGGTTCCCTATGGGAGTGTCAGAACCGATGCTGATGTAAATCTCTCTTTCAGTGCCTGGAAATTATGCTCACAAGTATCTGTCCACTTAAACTTAGTTTCCTTCTGAGTCAACTTTGTCAATGGTGCTGAAAGAGAAGAAAATCCCTCTACAAATCTCCCGTAATAACCTGCCAATCCCAAGAAGCTACAACCTCCGCCGGTGTCGTGGGTCTAGGACAAGTTTGGGTCTAGGACAAGTTTTCACTGCCTCAATCTTCTGTGTATCAACCGGGATACCCTCACCTAAAATAATATGTCCAAGGAAAGCTACATAATTCAATCAGAATTCACATTTAGAGAATTTTGTGTACAACTTCCTTTCTTGTAGAAATTTGAGCACAGTATGCAAATGATCTGCATGCTCAGTCTCTGAATGGGAATAAACAAAAATATCATCTATAAATACAATCATGAGCATATCTAGAAAGGGTCTGAACACACGGTTCATCAAATCCATGAATATTGCTGGGGCACTGGTCAAACAGAACGACATAACGCTAATCTCAAAGTGCCCGTATCTGGTCCTGAATGATGTCTTCAGAATATCTTTCTCTTTAACCCTTACCTGATGGTACCCCAACCTCAAGTCTATCTTCAAGAAACACATGGCACCCTATAATCAATACATATCTACAAGGATCCATCTTTCTTTCTCACAAATAACACCGGTGCTCCCCCACGGTGTTGTACTGGTCTGATAAAGCCTTTTTCGAGCAGATCCCTCAATTGTTCTTTCAACTCTCTGAGCTCTGCATGTTCCATTCTATAAGGAGTAATATATATCGTCTGAGTATCTGGTAATATGTCAATAGAAAACTCAATCTCCCGCTCTGGCGGAAGGCCTGGAAGCTTATCGGGAAACGCATTAACCACCGGGATAGACTGAAAGGTAGGTGACTGTTCTTTCACATCCTGTACCCGAACTAAGTGATAAATATAGTCCTTTATGATCATCTTCCTTGCCTTGAAATAGGAAATAAACCTACCTCTCGGTGATGCAATATTACATTCCCACTCCATAACTGGCTCCCTTGGAAACTGGAATCGAAACATCTTTAATCTACAATCAACGTTAGCATAACAAGAATCCAACCAATCCATACCCATTATAACATCAAATTCTACCATATCTAATTCAGTCATGTCTTTTACTGTAGAACACTATACAATCTCTATATACCAGTCTAGCTATCACTGGATCCCCAACAGGTGTAGACACCTTAAAAGGTTCAATCAACTTAGGTTCTATCCCAAACTTACTAGTAACTAATGGAGTGACGTACGATAAGGTGGAACCTGGATCAATCAATGCATATACATCATATAAGGATACTGATAATATACATGTAACAACACCAGGTGATGACTCTTGATCATGTCGACCCTCTAATGCATAAATGCAATTCTGAGGACCGGTCGAGATAGATGCTCTACTTATAACTCTACTATGACCAACTGGTGCCTGTGAACCTTGCCCGAGGGGAGTACTGACAATGACGAACAACTTATAGATCTCGCTGGCTGAACTATACATGCACCACCTCTCGTCGGACAATCTTTCATATCATGGCCTAGATAATCACAATTATAACAAACACCCAACCCACAAGGCACTGCCTGACATGCTGCTTAGCACACTGAGCACATCGCGGCAAGGGTGACCTCATCTAACTTGACTCACCCCTATACTGAGAACTAGAGGCTCTGGAACTCTGACTGGGCCCTGAATATATGGAGCGATAAAACCTCCTACCAACAAACAGAGGAGGTGCACTACCTAATGGCTGGGTCGGATACCTCAGTTTTGCCTATCTCTAACCACCTCAAAACCCACAAGAAGGACCTGAAGATCTTGCTCTCTTACTCTAGCCCCTATCATGCTCATGATCGGCCCTCTGTTTCTGCTTACGCTTTTCTACACCCTGAGCATATGCATAAATACAAGAAATATCAATGTCTGACTGTAGTGAGACCGACATACAGTCATTAAACATGTGCAGCTCCAACCCCATCACGAATTGGTGAACCCGATCCTCCATCTTAGCTGCAATAGTGGGAGCATACCTAGCCAAAGAATCAAACTCAAGGCTGTACTCCCAAACACTCATATTACCCTGCCAAAGGGTCATGAACCTATCAAATCTGGACCGTCTAAGCTCTAGTGGAAAATAATGAAAAAGAGAAGCCTCTGTAAACTCCCACCATGCTACTAGAAGGTCATCCTCACATCTGGACAAGTCCCAAGACTCGTACCAATTAACCGCAACATCCCAAAGTCGCAGTAGCCTTCGTTAGTCTCAGAGTCCTCTACATCATATCGATAAATACCTTAGGGTCCTCGTTTGAATCTGCTCCGATAAATACCGAAGGGTCCAAATTAATGAAATCATGAACACTCGCACTGATGGCCCTATTTGCATGACAAATACCTACCTCCTAGCAAATATCCTATGCAGTTACTAATCGAGTCAATTTATGAATAACATCTCTCATCTCCTGACCCGATGTATCTGGATGAGGAGCTAGGGGTACTGGGGCAGGTATTGGAACTGGTGCCCCTCGGATATCCTCTGGAAGGGGAAGGGTATGTGAAGTCTGAAATGGAGTCTCACACTAAGACTCTCCCCGAGCCCTAGTAACAAGTGGCGCTTGACTTTTAGTCTCATCAACCATAGACTTTCCCTTCTGGGCGGCTGTAGCCTTCTTGGGCATCGCTGAAAACATAACATATCATTAGGAAAATGAATCCTTATATCGCATGATCTAAGATAAGAAGGGAGGATAACATCCTATATGTTTTGTAGCCTCCTGTTTATAAGTGTGGTGCACAACACACTTATAAACAAGACTCTACTAGACACAGTCTGTAGATAACCCTAGGATGGAACTGCTCTGATACCACTTTTGTCACGACCCAAACCGATGGGCCATGATGATTGCTCGAGTCCTACCCATCGAACAACCCTAAGAATACGTCTAAAATATAAACTTGAAATAAGTGTAGGTCATTCATAACGTCTAGCAATAAACTACTGAATCATGTGAATAACATACATGAGAAAACATTCCCAAAATACATACATATATATATATATATATATATGTGTGTGTGTGAGTGTGTGTGTGTGTGTATATATATGTATATGTATATACGGAATACGGTAGGGCAAGCCGACAAGGCCACATACTATCTAACTATACTTGACTGTCTAGAGACCTCTAATAGAGTATACAACTGTATAAAGGACAGGACTAAGCCCCGTCATACCCATATATGTATACAAAAGTATCATACCAAAACCCAATAGCAACTCCGGATCAAATGGAGAACACCGACTCTCGTTGAGCAAAGATGCTAAGAAGGGGGACCGTAAGCCTGTGTACCTACACCTGCGACACCTAAATAGGTATGTGAATCCTGAAACATTTATAATATCATGCATATGCGTATTAATGCCATATCATACATAGTTATATGCATACATAACATCATGAAGCCTCTATGGGCATCCAAACATATCATCTCGACCTCAGTGAGCGAAATCATCAACGTATACCAACTGATCAAGTGGTGGTACGTATATAATGCCATAACCTTTCCCCATACCCCATATACATATAATATACGCATATATAACTCCATCTAGTCTTCGTTTAATTTACATGTGTAAATGAATGCAAAGCATAATGAAGTAAGTGAGTAATATCTTTCAAAATGTCATATTCAGATAAACTTTATCAACTTACGTATTCTTCTAAGACCCATGAATAGACGATATAGTAATAGGACACATGGGGAATCAAGATCATAGGCAACACTAGTACTTCTATGAATAGAGGCATTTATAAAAGTTCTGTGTTTGCTCATTTCGTTTATATGATATAGATCATGCCAAAAGGAAAGAAAGGATAGCCTTAACGTACCTTATAGAAACATGTCCAATAACAATGCTAAACGCAACTCACTGCACCTTAATCTACAACAACGACAGTGAAGCTATTGTCAAGCTACGAAAGACTCTGTCATTTATATAACGAAAGTTACTTATTTTGTAACAAAACAAGCAGCATTTCCCCTCTTTTTACTGATCCCTAAATACTACTATAGATAAGACAACAACACAGTACAATCATCAACTCAAAAATAATTTAACTACAGATCAGGACCTTTAATACAACAAAAAACCCAAATATACATAACACACCCAATCAACAAGTTACCAATTAGCCTGAAATTGCAATGACGAGCGACCAGCCTACTACCCTACCACATGTGGTGTTTTTGCATGCCATTTATACTTCCAAACTCCATAAATCAGCAGCACAGGAGGCCAACATGAGTGGACTATAAAACAGTTCATAAAAGTGGAATAAATCGAACTCACGGCTTCAGATCACCGTCCCGTGAGTTCTAACTATTAGGAAACAAAATAATAAACCTTCCTTGATTTTTTAAAGCTTAAATACAGGAATTAGGCATTTTATTAACTATGAATTACCTTCCAAAACTCAAACTACAAAGAAAAAGAGAGGCGGTATAATGATAGTTACGTCGTAGGGATCGTTCTAATGTTATCGCTTCTTGATTTCGTACCCGAGATTTTAATCTTGTTTGAAACCCCTGTAGAGAGCTTAAGGATAGGTTTAAGGGAGGTTTTTTGTTCGTGTTATATGAAAATTGAAGAGAAAAGAAACACAGTGTTTATATATATCATCATTTGGAATGTTAAAGAGGTGCTAGCTTGGTTCCCTAGCATTGGCCCTTCTTCAGACGCTCATTTTGTTTTATTCGGCCGTCGTATGAATGAACGGTTAAGAGCATTGGAAACAAAAGTCAAAGGCCTTTAATTTAGTATATAATATGTCCCAAAACTACCTCATATAATACATAAAATGTATTGCTCAAAAAACTTCGTTACAAGGCAAATCCTTAGTCGGTTTTTCCGCAGCTTAAATATGATTTTTCCCAAACTTTATATTTTATATCCAAACATCATATATAGTCATATTATGACTTTACACTTATTATAATCATGATTAATAAGTCTCATATTTATTATACGTCACATTGGGACGCATAGGGTGTAATATATATGCTTCATTGTCATACCTGAAAAGCATGTCTAGTTTTTCGTGACTGCAAATGAACTGAGCATAATACTTTTTGTGTTATTACTAGTATTGCTTTAATTATGTTCCTATGAGTTGTGTTTGGTTATTGGTCTTGGACTCTGACAGTATTGTTGAGCTCATCATTGCTTTTAACTTAAGGTTTGGTTTGTTACTTACTTAGTACATGGGGTCAGTGATACTCATACTACACTTCTATACGCTGCATGCAAATTTTGGAGCTGATGTTGCTGTGTATGGTGGGAGCTGGCATTGAAAATAGCTGCCTCTTATTCTAGGTAGCTTTAGATTTATAAATTTGTTTATGTATATTTCAAACAGATGATGTATTTATTTTGTACTAGCTTTGTAAACTCTAAGTCTTAGAATCTCATTATTTGTATTACCAATCCTTGGGTTGTTGTATAAAAGTTTAGTTATTTCATCATTTTTCTTCTTATTAAATATTATTTGAATTGGATTATTGTTAATTGGCTTACCTAGCGGCCGTGTTAGGTTTTATCACGACTAGTGGATTTTGGGTCGTGATACCAACACTCGAGCATATTCCAATTGAGACTTCTTTGGCCTTTATTCTTTAGAAGACTATAGTTAAATCACCTGGCATTCTTGCAACTTTAAAATCTAAATCTTTGAACTTTTGAAGTACCATTTTAATATAATGAGATTGAGACAAGGCTAGACCTTGAGGAATCTTAAGGATCTTAATTCCCAAATTAAGTCGGCAACTCTTAAGTCTTTCATATTTAACTTAATAGTAAGCATGCACATAGTAGCATTTATATTAGCAATGTCTTTACTCATTATCAACATATCACCACATATTAACAAACAATGACTATTTGATTTGGAGTGTTCTTAATGTAGACAAATTTGTCACACTCATTGATCTTGAAACCATTTGACAACATTGTTTGGTCAATTTTTGCATGCCATTGTTTTGGTGCTTGTTTCAGTCTGTAAAATGACTTAACAAGTCGACACTCCTTTATTTCTTTTCCCGGGAACCACGAACCGTTATAGTTGTTCCATATAAATATTTTCCTCCAAATCTCCATTTAGGAAGGTTGTCTTCACATCCATTTGATGGATTTCAAGGCCATACACGACTGCTAATGCTATTAACACCCAAATAGGTGTAATTCTCATTACCGACGAGTATATGTCAAAGTAATAAAGATCTTCTCATTGTCTAATCCCTTTAACAACTAATCTTGCCTTATATATTTCAGTAGTACCACCAGCTTTCATCTTCCTTTTGAAAATCCACCTAGAACCCCAAAGGTTTGTTTCCTGGAAGAAGATCAACTAATTTCCAAGTATGATTACTTAATATGGATTCTACCTCACTATTGACTACCTCTTTCCAATATTGTGCTTTTGAGGAAGACATCGCTTCTTTGAGCAGTTAAGGCTCATTTTCCAACAAGAATATCAGAAAATCTGGTCCAAAGGAAGTAGTTGTCCTTTGACTTTTACTACCTCATAGATTTTCCTTATTAAAAGTACTTTCCTTTGCGTATTCCCGAGGCTGCTTAGATTTTTCACTTTATGACTCATATTTCTTTTTATACGGATAAATATTCTCAAAGAATTCAGCATTGATTCGATCATATTGTGTTACTATAAATGTCGGTAGTTTCTATTTTATGAACTAGAAAATGATATGCCTTACTATTTATTTCATATCCTATGAAAAGGCAATAAATGGTTTTTGGACCAATCTTTACCCTATTGGGTTTAGGGATTTGCACTTTAGCCAAACACCCCCACACTTTAAAAAATTTTCCGTTGGTTTTCCTTCCTTTCCATTTTTTGTATCGAATGGATTGCATTTTGCTATGGGGAACTTGAATAAGTATTCTATAAGAATAGCTTTCCCCCACAAATTATAAGGTAAAAAAGAATTTATTAACAAGGCATTGATCATTTCCTTTAATGTTCTATTCTTTCTTTCTGCAACTTCGTTAGATTGTGGTGAGTAATGCCATATGCCAAATATATTTCTTTAAGAGGAGATTTATATTCGCCACCCCTATCACTTCTTATCATTTTGGTCTTTTTGTTTAGTTGTGTTTCATCATCATTTTTGTATTGCTTGAATGCGTCAGTTGCTTCATCTATACTATTAAGTAAGTAAATATAGGAATATCTAGTATTATCATCAATAAAAGTTATGAAATAGTTTATTCCTCCGTGATATGGTATTGACTTCATGTCGCAAATATCTGTGTGAATTAAGTCTAAAAGATTTGAATTCCTTTCATATAACTTATAAGGATGTTTAACATATTTTGATTCCACACATATTTGACATTTCGAGTTATTACATACAAACTCAGACAATATTTCAAATTTAATCATTTTTTGCAAAGTTTTGAAGTTGATATTACCTTAATATTCATGCCATAAATTATTTGACTCAAGAAAGTAACAAGAAGCTGAAATTTTGTTCATACCAACGACAATTACATTAAGTTTGAAAAGGCCCTCAGTAAGGTAACCTTTTTGTAACAACCCGACCTGTATGTTTGCTTTTTAGATCCCTGGTCCCTTAATTAAGACTCTCATGTGTTCTTTTAATATTTTATGACTTGCGAGGATGGTTGGTTTGGGTTGAAATCAGAACACTTAGTTCCTTAATAGTAGATTAAGATGGCCAAGTTTGACTTGAGTCAACATTTTGAATAAACAACCTCGGAACCGGGATTTGATAGTTCCAGTAGGTTTGTATGATGATTTTGGAGCTTGGTACCCAGGTATAGCTCAGCACAGCCTTCCATCCGCAGACCAACGGGAAGTCGGAGTGGACAATTCAAATCCTGGAGGATATGCTTAGAGAGTGTGTGATTTACTTCGGAGGGCAGTGGGATCGATTCTAGCCCCTAGCCGAGTTTGCTTATGACAACAGTTATCACTCCAGCATTGAGATGGATCCATTTGAGGCTTCATATGATCGGCGATGTCGTTCTGCTATCGGATGGTTTGAGCTCGGCTAGGCAAGGTTATATGGCACTGATTTAGTGAAGGATGCCTTGAAGAAGGTAAAGTTGATTCAGGAGCGACTTCGCACAGCACAGTCCAGACAGAAGAGTAATTATGATAAGAAGGCGCGTGATGTATCATTTATGGTGGGCGAGAAGGTTCTCTTGAAAGTCTGGCTGATAAAGGGTATCATGAGGTTCGGAAAGAATGGCAAGATGGGTCTGAGGTTTATTGGCCCATTTGAGGTGTTGAGGCGAGTTGGGGAGGTTGCATATGACCTTGATTTGCCTCCCAGTCTATCGGGATTCAATCTGGTCTTCCATGCGTCTATGCTTCGGAAGTACCATGCCGACAGGTTGCATGTGTTAGATTACTACACGGTTCAGCTAGATGAGAGTTTGGGTTGTGAGGAGGAGCCAGTTGCCATTGTTGACAGGTAGGTTCTCTAGTTGAGGTATAAGAATATTTTTGCGGTAAAGGTATGGTGGAGGGGTCAACAAATAAAGGAGGCAACTTGAGAGACCGAGGATAACATGCAGAGTAAATATCCACACTTATTCCGCACTTGAGGTATGATTCTAGACCCGTTCGAGGACGAACGTTTGTTTAAAAATGGAGAATGTAATGACCCATCAGTCATGTTTCTTTCTAGATCCATGTTCCCATAATTAAGACTCGATGTATGTTCTTTTATTATTTTACAACTTGCGAGGATGGGTTGTTTGGGTTAGGAAGGGTTCGAGTTGAAATCGGAACACTTAGTTCCTTAATAGTAGCCTAAGATGGCCAAGTTTGACTTGAGTCAACATTTTGAGTAAACGACCTCAGAACAGGGATTCGATGGTTCTAATAGGTTTGTATGATGATTTTGGACTTGTGCGTATGTTCAAATCGAGAGTCAGGGTGATCCGAGAGCGTTTCTACGCTTAATATTGAAAGTTAGCACGTTAAAGGTTTTCAAGTTCTTTAAGTTTGGTTTGAAGTTGGCTTTGGTGTTATCAAGATCCGTTTGGGATTCTGAGCCTAGGAATAGGTCCATGTGATGATTTATGACTTGTATACAAAAATTAGGGTCATTCCAAGTTGTCTAAGTACGATTCGATGCGTTCGGAGCTAGTTGAAGAAGTTTGAAGTTCATAAGTTGATCAATTTGGTTTTGGTATGCGATTCTTAGTTTCGATGTTGTTTTACATGTTCTGAGGGTTCAAGCTGGTCCGTATTATGTTTATAGACTTGCTAGTGTAGTTGGATGGGGTCCCGGGTGGCCTAGGGGTGTTTCGGACCACCCGGAGCAAGTCCAAAACTACTGAAGTTGTTGGTTCTAGTTTCCTTCTTCGCGAACGCGGAGAAGCCCTCGCGTTCGCGATGAAGAAATAGAGCTGGGGGGAAGTTTTGTTCTACGTGTTATCGATAAGGAGCTCGCGTTTGCAAAGCCCTGGGCCACTGGTCAGAGCTTTCGCATACCTGGGTCCAAGATCGCGAAGGAGAAATTAGGTCTGGGGGTCAGCTGGCCAATTTCCCTTTGTGTTCGCTAAGTTGTGACCGCGTTCATGAAGATTTGGTCAAGCAATCCTTCGTGTTCACGTGGCCTTTTTGCATTCGCAAAGTACATTTTCAAAGGGCCTTGGCAACTTGCCTTCGTGATCGCGAGGCCCTTTTCGTGATCGCGAAGAAGGATTGCTGGCCAGTAGACTTGATTAAAAATGGGACTTTGTCTTATTTTTTTCATTTATCTCAACTTGTGGCCGATTTTAAAGCTCTTTGGAGAGGGTTTTTCAACTAGCACATTGAGGTAAGTAATCTCTGCATAGTGTGAGTTTAATACATGACTTATGGGTAGATTTTAATATGAACAATGTGGAAATTTTAAGATTTTGCTGAAAAACCTAGATTTTTATAAAAATGGGATTAGACCACGAAAATTATTGTGGAATTAAATTAAAATTATATATTTGTGTTCGTGAGATTATGAGTAATATATATTAACAAATGTTTTCGGAATTCGGTCACGTGGCCCTAGGGTGAATTTTAGGAATCTTCCAAATTGGTTTGGGTAATTAATCTAATAGTTAAATTATAAACTTTTGAGCATATATTTATTATTTGTACAACCTTTGGCTAGTTTCAGATTGCTTGGCACTGATTTGAGGCTTTTAGTGTGAATTGTGGACTGGGAAGAGGACTTGTAAACGAGGTAAGTTAATTGCCTAACCTTGTAAGAGAAAATTATCCCTGTATGTGTTTTAAATAGTTATTTGTTAATAATTGTGGGTGCTACATATGCGCGATATGACGAGAGTTTGTACGTAGCTAAATTCATGCTTGTGTACGGCTAGACTTAGGACTTTACCATGCATTACTTGAATTATTTTCACCCAACTTGTTAGTTTAGTTACTTGAATTCATAAATGAAATTGGGTAAAGGATTTTAAAAGACCGAGCTTCATTACTTTGAGTTTTGGTGGAATACATGATTGTTAGAAGAATTTCTGCCTTCTTTGAGTATTATTCCTATGTAGTAGTCGTTAATCGGTATCTGTAGAGTTTTCTCTATTCCCGTGGATCGGGTCGAACGCCTCGGCAGTATATTAGATGCATCTATGGTTCACGTCGGTCGACCCTCGATAGTGTACACACTATTCTGGATCGGGTCGTACGACCTCTCCATAAATCGTGCGTGATAATTCTCGTAGTCTGATTATACTTGATATTTATTTCTTGATCTAAGTCTTGAAAACTTACACGGCCGCCCTTATGTGTTAAAGACTTAGCATGTGATAGTTGGAGATATTACATTGATATTATGTTTAAGAATCATTATTTATTGTTTCTTATTTCACTATTATTGTTGTATTTCATGCCTATTCATGATTCCTATACTTTATTTATTGACCTTTAGTAAGTGTCGATGTCGACCCCTCGTCACTACTTCTTCGATGTTAGATTAGCTACTTACTGGGTACATGTTGTTTATGTACTCACGCTACACTTCTGCACTAGTCGTGCAGGATCTGAGGCAGGTGCATCTGGTGGCTAGTCAGGCGCGTATTCCTGCTACCTAGAGACATAGTGGTGAGATGCTTCCTATTTCCGTTCCGCAACACCCAGAGTCTCCTCCTTGTTGTATTTACTTTTCTGTCTATCTTACTTCGGACAATAGTATAGGAGGTTTTGAATATTCTATTAATTGCTCGTGCACTAGTGACACTGGGTTTTGGAAAATTCAAGTAGACATTCATGGTTTTGCTTATAATTTCACTACTTTACTCTTATGTTTATTTTATTCTTTATATTACTATGGTCATCCACTATTTGTTTTTTTATTAAATAAAATCAATTACTTTAACAATATTAAAATGAACAATTAAATGGATAGTTCACCGTTGGCTCGGCGACGTAGGGCGCCATCACGACCTATAATGGGAATTGGGTCTTGACACTTTTCCTACATACATTTCATTCTTACTAACTACAACCTTGTCGAAACAAAAACACACTTAAAGTCGTTCTTGACTAGAAGTGATGTTGAGACTAAATTCTTCCGCATTCAGGAACATGAATGACATCATTTAGAGTTACAATCTTGACAGAAGTCATCTTTAAAGCTATCTTGCCCATTCCTTCAATTTTTGCAGTAGCAGAATGTGCCATAAAACGGTCTCATCGGGACTTGGGGAGGATAAAAAGTAAACAACTCCTTGTTCTCCAAACATAACCAGTGGCCCCAGAATCAATCCATTATTCTCTAGGATTTCTGACCAGGCTGCATTCAGAAATCATGGCACACAAGTTGTATATTTCGTCATTCTTCTCAATCATGTTTGCTTGGCTTTTCTTTTTGTACTTCTTTGGTGCACGACAGTCAGCAGCCTTATGTCCAACCTTTCCACAATTTTGGCAATTGCCTTTAAACATTTTTTTGCTTGGGTAATTCTTTGGTCCAGATGGGTTCTTTCTCTTTTAGCTTGTTGAAACTTCCTCAACAATATTCGCTCCTATTATTGTTGAGTTTCCACGTAACGACCCGACCGGTCATTTTTAGTATTTACATACTGTTCAGTTGATTAAAGTCGTGAGTAGCTTAATATTATGTATTATGATTTGTTTGAATCGTCAGTTTTGGTTTTCATGTGATTCAGGGTTGATTTGGAAGAATAATTCTGAACTAGAAATAGAGACTAGGGAGTAGAGACCCTATGTCTAAAAATAATCAACTAGGGAGTGGAGACCCTATGTTGGTAAAGTGACTAGAGAGTAGAGAACGTATGTCTAAAAACATCAACTAGGGAGTGGACACCCTACGTTTGAAAAGTAACTAGGGACTGAAGACCCTATGTTGGAAAAGTGACTAGGAAGTGGAGACCCTTTGTTGGAAAAGGGACTAGGGAATAGAGACCCTATGTCTAAAAATAATATCTAGGAATGGAGACCCTATGTTGGAAAAGCAGACTAGGGGGTGGAAACCCTATGTCTAAGAACATAAACTAAGGAGTTGAGACCCTACGTCTAAAAATCATCAACTAGGGAGTGGAGAGCCTAAGTGGGAAAAGCGACTAGGGAGTGGAGACCCTATGTTGGAAACGCGACTAGGGAGTGGAGACCCTGTGTTGGAAAAGAAACTAGGGAGTGGAGACCCTATATCTAAAATTCATCAACTAAGGAGTGGAGACCCTATGTTGGTAAAGCAACTACGGAGTGGAGACCCTATGTCTAAATTTCATCAACTAGGGAGTGGAGACCCTGTGTAGGAACAATTACTAGGGAGTNTGTGATAGTTGGAGATATTACATTGATATTATGTTTAAGAATCATTATTTATTGTTTCTTATTTCACTATTATTGTTGTATTTCATGCCTATTCATGATTCCTATACTTTATTTATTGACCTTTAGTAAGTGTCGATGTCGACCCCTCGTCACTACTTCTTCGATGTTAGATTAGCTACTTACTGGGTACATGTTGTTTATGTACTCACGCTACACTTCTGCACTAGTCGTGCAGGATCTGAGGCAGGTGCATCTGGTGGCTAGTCAGGCGCGTATTCCTGCTACCTAGAGACATAGTGGTGAGATGCTTCCTATTTCCGTTCCGCAACACCCAGAGTCTCCTCCTTGTTGTATTTACTTTTCTGTCTATCTTACTTCGGACAATAGTATAGGAGGTTTTGAATATTCTATTAATTGCTCGTGCACTAGTGACACTGGGTTTTGGAAAATTCAAGTAGACATTCATGGTTTTGCTTATAATTTCACTACTTTACTCTTATGTTTATTTTATTCTTTATATTACTATGGTCATCCACTATTTGTTTTTTTATTAAATAAAATCAATTACTTTAACAATATTAAAATGAACAATTAAATGGATAGTTCACCGTTGGCTCGGCGACGTAGGGCGCCATCACGACCTATAATGGGAATTGGGTCTTGACACTTTTCCTACATACATTTCATTCTTACTAACTACAACCTTGTCGAAACAAAAACACACTTAAAGTCGTTCTTGACTAGAAGTGATGTTGAGACTAAATTCTTCCGCATTCAGGAACATGAATGACATCATTTAGAGTTACAATCTTGACAGAAGTCATCTTTAAAGCTATCTTGCCCATTCCTTCAATTTTTGCAGTAGCAGAATGTGCCATAAAACGGTCTCATCGGGACTTGGGGAGGATAAAAAGTAAACAACTCCTTGTTCTCCAAACATAACCAGTGGCCCCAGAATCAATCCATTATTCTCTAGGATTTCTGACCAGGCTGCATTCAGAAATCATGGCACACAAGTTGTATATTTCGTCATTCTTCTCAATCATGTTTGCTTGGCTTTTCTTTTTGTACTTCTTTGGTGCACGACAGTCAGCAGCCTTATGTCCAACCTTTCCACAATTTTGGCAATTGCCTTTAAACATTTTTTTGCTTGGGTAATTCTTTGGTCCAGATGGGTTCTTTCTCTTTTAGCTTGTTGAAACTTCCTCAACAATATTCGCTCCTATTATTGTTGAGTTTCCACGTAACGACCCGACCGGTCATTTTTAGTATTTACATACTGTTCAGTTGATTAAAGTCGTGAGTAGCTTAATATTATGTATTATGATTTGTTTGAATCGTCAGTTTTGGTTTTCATGTGATTCAGGGTTGATTTGGAAGAATAATTCTGAACTAGAAATAGAGACTAGGGAGTAGAGACCCTATGTCTAAAAATAATCAACTAGGGAGTGGAGACCCTATGTTGGTAAAGTGACTAGAGAGTAGAGAACGTATGTCTAAAAACATCAACTAGGGAGTGGACACCCTACGTTTGAAAAGTAACTAGGGACTGAAGACCCTATGTTGGAAAAGTGACTAGGAAGTGGAGACCCTTTGTTGGAAAAGGGACTAGGGAATAGAGACCCTATGTCTAAAAATAATATCTAGGAATGGAGACCCTATGTTGGAAAAGCAGACTAGGGGGTGGAAACCCTATGTCTAAGAACATAAACTAAGGAGTTGAGACCCTACGTCTAAAAATCATCAACTAGGGAGTGGAGAGCCTAAGTGGGAAAAGCGACTAGGGAGTGGAGACCCTATGTTGGAAACGCGACTAGGGAGTGGAGACCCTGTGTTGGAAAAGAAACTAGGGAGTGGAGACCCTATATCTAAAATTCATCAACTAAGGAGTGGAGACCCTATGTTGGTAAAGCAACTACGGAGTGGAGACCCTATGTCTAAATTTCATC
>AWOL01S0084954.1:514-12575 GCA_000715115.1 Nicotiana otophora
GAGGTGGAACTGGAATATCAGCTGGAGGAACCATTGCACCTTCTGTAGGTGTAGGGACAGGTGCGGTCTGATCAGTTATAGTAGAGTCAGGCAGTGTAGTAAATGAAGGAATATTCTCACTCCTCGGGTGCTCACCTGCATCATAAATTATAGGGTCAACTGTCACTCCTGGGGTGACATTGGCTCTTTGGCCAGTTCTTGCCTTCTTCTTAGGTGCAATGTACTGTAAATTATAGCAACGCGGGAGTTAAAGGAGGAACAATCTTACAACCAGCTTTATCACACGATCAAGAACATGAAAGAAGGGTATTATTCCTAAATGCCCATGTAGCATCCTAATTATAGATGTGGTCGATAACACACCGATAATAAGGACTCTACTAGACACGGCTCCGAGACATCCTAGGATACTTTAAAACAACCTGGCTCTAATACCAAGTTTGTCACGCCCCAAAATCGAGGAGCGCAACCGGCGCTCAACCATGTGAACCTGGTCGAGCAAGCCTATTTAGATTTCCTTCTACCCAAACTTATTCATGAATAGTGAGAATATATATGTTTTTGTTAATCAGCATATAAAGTGATCATGTCTGCAATACCAATTTCTTACCATCAGTTACTTTATTTTAAAGTCTCAATTCCAAACACATATTTCATAATCTGAAGTGGAAATAGTAATTCAAGCACAACACACGAGTTTGACTTCCCCAGCACTATTATACAACCCATACTATGTCTACGGAGCCTCTATAGATAAAGATGAGAACAATGATAATGCCGGCAACAAGGCCACAGCTATACCTCAAACAGAATACACAAAGAACAAATGATGCATGACCCCGGGATGAAGTGGGGCTCACCAAGTCAGCTGGAAAGAAGGTGTACTGCTATCACTGATCAATATCTCCTACTTTTGAACCACCTGTATCTATTAAAGGATGCAGCGGAAAAAGGGACGTTAGTACCGTCAAATAATACTAGTATGAAAACTAAACACCAATTGAAGAATTCAGAAATACAAGATGAATATGATGAACCAGTGCAGCAATAGAATAATATAGATAACCGTTTAAACTAGATCAAGCTTATTTAGAGCTATCAATAACATTTATTGGATTTAAGATGAGATCCTCTGTAACCATCTTCACACAAAGCGGCCCTGCCGCCTCACCCGATGTATGCAGGTGGAGGTGTACGTACAATACCATAACTCTAATCAAGCGGTCCTGCCACCTCACTCCAATGTATGTGGGTGGATGTATAACCACAGTACCAAGAACCTACATAAAGCGGCCATGACGCCTCACCCCAATGTATTTGGGTGGAAATGCATCAACGATACCAATACCAACACAAAGTTGCTATGCCGTCTCACCCCAATGTATGCAGGTGGTGGTGCCACTACAATAAAAAAACTATACACAAAGCAGTCGTACCGCCTCACTCCAATGTAAGCGGGTGGAGGTGCAGTCCAACAATACCATAATCCCTACACAAAGTGGTCATGCCGCCTCACCCCAATATATATGCGGGTAGAGGTTTATCACAGTCACAATCTCTATACCATAATCCCACACAAAGCGGTCATGCCGCCTCACCCCAATGTATGCGGGTGGAGGTGTATCACAATCACAATCTCTACACAACTTGGCATAATAACTTCACATAAATCACGAGTAGAAATTATAACATTTGGATACATAATCCATAGTTTGGGACACATCCTCAATTTATAATGCAATATGATAAGAGCATTTGAAACATTAATTGAACATATATCTTCATCACAAAAGTTATCGAAATACTCCATTTATAATCCATATCTCGGAACTTATAAAGATATTGGGAATTCCAATTCTTAAAGAAGAGTTTAGCCAACATACCTCAATTGAGCTTCCTTAAACTCTAAAATATTCCGGAATTCTTAGCAACTTTAATATATTTTAGAAATATAACAAATTGAATCAAAATTCGGAAGATAATAATAGTTCTAGCTCATTTGAGCATTTTATCAAACACTAGGTTTGCACAAGGTTTCAAGGTCCTTTTATGGAGGATTCCATCATCCCGCAACCCAATCTTTACCATGCTTAGTTCAACAATCTTCCTACACCCCTTGATATCACATGCATGTAAAATAATCAACTCTCATACCCAAAAATTATCTTGCTAATTACCCATTCTCAAATGATTTCGAAATTAGGGTTTAGGGTGTAGAATCTTACCTCTAGGATGAAGACCTAGTGAGCTTGCCTTCTTAATCATCCAAAACCTGAGCAAGAATTGAAGAATAATTATTGAAGAACACCTTCTCACTCTAGGGCACTCTCTCTCACTCTAAATTGTCAGATTATATCTCAAAAATGGCCCAAAAAGTGTATTTAACGAAGTAGGGTCGGGTTTTAAAAATCCAAAAATGAAGCTCCGGAACAGGTTCTGCGATCGCATATGCGACTGCATAATGGTTATGCGGACCGCATATCGGTCGCCTAATTGGTGTCCAAAATGACCAAAACTCTGCTTGAGTCTGTGGTCAATATGCGATCTGCATAACTGTTCTGCGGTCGCATAGTACACCGCATAAAAGTTATGCGGTCGCATAGTCGACCGCATAATTGCTTCCAACTGACCCAATTAACTGCCTCACTCTACAGCCATTATGCAGTCCGTAGAGTGATTCTGCGATCGCATAGTGGACCGCAGAAATAGACTTTTCCGCCAAAAAATTTTCCTTTACTTTCCGGTGCATTGTAAAACTAATTCGGCACCACAAAACATTATTTTCTTTTGCAAAATTATACGGGGCCTTACAGTACCTCAAGAGATTCATATCCGGAGTTCTTTTGTATAGGATCTCTCCACTTAAAAGGAAACTGCTTGCAAGCCTTCTGGTAGTTCTCTTTTGATCTCCACTGGCCTGTTCGAGATATTCTTTTGTTTTCAAAAACCTTTTGATATCATGATACCATGGTTGACCATCTAGCTCCATTTCAATTACGTTACAATAAACATGCCTTTCTCGAACCTGAATCTCCAGCGGAAGCATTGAGGCCAAAGTAGCTAGTACATCAGCTAGCTCATTGTGGAATCGAGGAGTATACCTGAACTCGATGAACTAAAACTGTTTGTTGAGATCCTCCATGAGTTGCTTGTACGGGATGAGTTTGATGTCTTGAGTTTCCCATTCACCTTGGTCTTGTCGAATGATTAAATTAGAATCCCCCATGACTAGTAATTCCTGTACATCTAGATCAACTACCATGTTCATGCCAATGATGCAAGTTTCATACTCGGCGGTGTTGTTTGTACAGAAGAAACAAAGTCGGGTTGTGGCTGGATAGTGGTGACATGTGGGTGAAATCAGAATTGCCCCAATCCCCACGCCTTTCGCGTTTACGGTCCCATCAAATAACATTTTGAGGCATTGGTGTTCTCTGGAATTACATCAACCATGTTTACTTCCTCATCCGTAAAATAAGTGCTTAATGGTTGATATTCATCATCGACCGGGTTCTTAACCATGTGATCTGCCAAGGCTTGAGCTTTCATTGTCGTGAGAGTGACATAGACAATGTCAAACTCGGTGAGCAGGATCTGCCGTTTTGCTAACCTTCTAATGGGCATCGACTTCTAGAATATTTACTTCAAAGGATCCATCCTGGTTTTGAGATATATTGTGTAAGCCAACAAGTAGTGTCTCAGCTTTTGGGCGACCCAAGTTAGGGCGTAACAAGTTCTTTCCACCAAAGTGTACTTGGCTTCATAACTGGTGAACTTCTTGCTCAGATAGTAGATAACGTGTTCTCTCTTCCTAGTCACATCATGTTTCCCTAGGACAACCAAAAGAATTTTCCAAGACTGTCAGATACAAGAACAAAGGTCTTCCTGGCTCGGGCGGGACCAACACCGGTAGATTTGTTAAATATTCCTTAATTTTATCAAAAGTTTCTTGACACTCATCTCTCTATTTGATTGTCGCATCTTTCTTTAAAAGTTTGAATATGGGCTCACAAGTGGTAGTAAGTTTAGCGATGGATCTGCTGATGTAATTCAGCCCCCCTAGCAGACTCATGACCCTTTTCTTGTTCTTCGGAGGTGGCAAGTCCCGAATAGACTTTATCTTTGTTGGATCTAATTCAATACCCCTTCGACTGACTATAAACACCAGTAGCTTCCCAAATGGGACTCCGAATGCACATTTAGCTGGGTTTAATTTCAAGTCGTACCTGCGCAGACGCTCAATGATGACATCATGGTGTACTCCCGCAACCGGGATGCTCATGAGTGGCATTTGAGTCATATATCGCTCAAAATTCTCAAAGTGTGAATTCTAGCTTGATTCGATGGCGTTTTTGGGTCATATAGTATCTAGTGAGGGTATTAAGGTAGATCCGAAGAAAATTGAGGCACTTCAGAGTTGGCCTAGACAATCTTCAACTATTGAGATTCGGAGTTTCCTTTGTTTCGCCGGATATTATTGCCATTTTTAGAGGGTTTTCCATCTGTTGCTGCACCTTTGACCAGATTAACCTAGAAGGGTGTTTCATTCAGGTGGTCTGATGAGTGTGAGGAGAGCTTTCAGAAGCTCAAGACTGCATTGACAACAACTCCAATCTTGGTTTTGCCTTTACCATCGGGTTCATACACTGTTTATGGTGATGCTACGCTGATTGGTATTGCGTGTGTCTTGATGCGGGAAGGTGAGGTGATTGCTTATACTTCGTGCCACCTGAAGCCCAATGAGAAGAACTACATTGTTCATGATCTAGAGTTGGCATCCATAGTTCACACATTGAAGATTTGGAGGCATTATCTCTACGGCATGTCTTGCGAGGTATTCACAGATCATCGGAGTCTACAATACCTGTTTAAGCAGAAATACCTAAACTTAAGGTAGCAGAGGTGGTTAGAGCTATTGAAAGACTATGATATCACTATCCTATACTATCACGGTAAGTCTAATGTAGTGGCCGATGCCTTGAGTAGAAAGGATGAGAGTGATGAGTGGTGATTTTACCATTTATTTTAGTCTCTTTTCTTTAATTTTTGTTTCCTTTAAGTATAAAATGAGGTGATTTTTGGCGCGCATTGTTAGGTTTTCAGGTACAATGAGTCTTAAAGAAAATTGAAATCACATGAAGTTGAATTAAGCAAAAGAGAGTTGAAATAGTGCAAAATCTTTCAGTGATTTTGCATCAGCGAAACACAGCTCGCTTCTGCGAGCTCGCGTCTGCGAGTAGAGGGCCGCATCTGCACAAATTACCAATTTTCCACTATGATTGCATCTACGGTTGACAATCCTTATCTACGGAGCCGCTTTTATGGCGACATGTCCGCATCTGTGGAGTACGCAGTTCTTCACAAGACTCGCATGTGCAAGTATTTTCGTGCTTCTGCGGTATCGCACCTGTGATGACTTTTCTGCAGGTGCGGCCAATGGGCTTCAACTGTGGACATACTGAGCATTTTACATTTTATCAATCCCAAACCCTTTAATACAGATCCTAGCTTATGGGAAATGCATCTTTGGCTTATTTGTCAGCCTCTTGACTAGAGAACACAAGTTTTGGAGCTAGGGTTCTTGCACACACACTTGAGTCTTGAAGATTTGAAGCTTTTGGTTGAGAAAATCTTACCCATTTATGTTCATTTCTTCATTTCCTTGCTTTGTATTGAATATCTTAGCGTGTAGTATTTTTTCTAACACTTGAATCTTGTGTATGGGAATATTCATATTTAACGTGTGGATTAAATATCTTGTTGTCCTTATGTATTGAACGATTTTTATTTATTATGAAGTGAGTTATTTTTTCTTTAATTATTCTTATTCTTTAATATTTCCAAAGGGATTAGCTAACCCTAGGACTCGCCCATTAACTTCGAATTAATTTTGGAAAAGATAATTTGGGGTTGGGAAAGATTAATTAACAAGAACTTGAGGCGTTAACCCTAACATTATAGATTCTACCCAGGGATAGGATTGAACTACTTGTAGCCATATTTGGGTGTGCTTAATCTCTTAATTGTCTTAGGGATAATTCAATTAAGAAGTCTTGTTTGTCTTCAAAAGAAGCTAATAAAGAATTATACCCGAGGCTAATTAACATAAACTCGCTCATATTTGCAAAATCGTGAAATACATTGGATCGTTACTTGAGTGTAGTTCCCTGTGTATCCATGCTTGTAGCCATTGATCATTTTACCTGCTTTATAGGTTAGTTTATATTTTCGCAATTAGGCATAAATATTCTCTCAACACCCTTCTTAGTGTTTGGCTTAGCATAACAAGTGATAATTCTCTTACATGCCTAATCGCCTACATATTGTTCTCTGTGGGATTCGACCCTGACTCATAGTTGGGTATATTATATTGCATATGACCGTGTTCATTTACTTTTTAGTAGTGGATTTGGACGTCAACAAAATTGGCGCCGTTGCCGGGGATTAATTTGGCGTATTTAGGTTGTTGTAGAAGTAAGCGTACGTGCTTTGGACCAAACTTGTGAATATTTGTGTAATTATTTTCTTATCTTTATTTATTTTTCTTGTTTGTTTTCGTAATTTTTGAAAAATGGCAGCATGTAATAAATATTCATCGGTTGGTAGTTTTTCATACTCTGATGACCCTTGTTCTTATTGTGGAGGACCACACTCGTGGAAAAGTTATTTAAATTCTGCCGGGGGTGGATTGTGCGCACAATCTCAAACCCATGAGTGGATCATTTGTGATAAGTGTGTTGGTCAAAATGGTCATTGGACTAATTGTGATTATGTGTCCTTCCCTTCCCCCCACCCCTCTCCATGATGATTCTACTTTTTGTGATGACAAGTATAGGGACATGGAAGTGGAAGCAATTGAGCATGGTCAAAATGGAGAGTTCAAGCTCATGATGGAATGCCTACTTGAAGGAGGAAACAAAGAGCAAAATTCCCTGGAGAAGCTTTTGAAAAATAGTCCAAAATGATTTGGCGCTAGAAAGGCTGAACTCACAAATGGGAGAAATGCTTGAAGCTTTAGAGGTCAAAAAAGCCTCAGAAGTGAATGATAGCCAAGAACTTTCCCTAGAGGTTAAAGCCGAAAATTCTTCTTTGGCACTTGATCAAGACCAAGAAGAACTCTCACATGCTCAAAACGAGAAGGTGATGCTCATGTTGGAGACCATTCTTGAAAATGAGTAGAAGCAAAACTTGGCACTCGAAGACCTGAAACAAGTACTAACTCAAAATGATAAGAATATCCGCACCTTGGAAGATCAAATAAAAATATTTGTTGAGGCTCACTATGCTCACCAACTTGAGAGTGTGGAAAGACGTCAAGAAGAGTCTAACTTTGAGGAAGAAAGTGAGCTTTATTTTGAGTAAACAAGAATTGAACATCCGCCAACCGACTTCATACTTGTCGATGATGCCGAGAAAAAAATAGAATTAGAGTCAAATAGTGTAGTTGAAAAGATGGTTGAGTTTTACTCTAGTTCGGGGGACCAAGAGGATGTCAAAATCCGGAAAGAATTAAAATTTGGAGGATTGATGTCATATTCCAATCATTTCTCAACATTAGAATTGTGTGGTGATATGGGAATTCAACTACACGAGTTAATGAGGGATAGAGAAGAGGAGAGGCAAGGGCCATACATCTTGCAATTTGCATACTCAATAATGGAAAATGACATCCCTCAAACGAAAGCCATGAAATGCAAAACAAAGAAATTAAAGTTTGGCTTGATCATCTACTTACCACCCCCATTGCTCGTGCTGATAAGCTTGATTCCAAGTTAGATGCCCAGTTAATATCCTCCAAGGGGAGAGAATAGTGGAAAAGTTGACTCGCATCGTGCCACGACGTTAAGTGCGGCTCTTGGTGAGAGGCAACCCATCGTTTTCAAATTTTGAGTTCATTTTTAAAATTTTCTTTTTCAGAATATTTTAGTATATTATTTTTGATTAACCTTCCAAGTTTCAGGTTTTTTGGAGTTGAATTGAGAAGTTTGAGGTGTTGGAACAAGCCAAAACAATGGCTGCCCGGATCTTTCCAAACTCTGGTGCAACCGCACCTGCAGAAAAATGCACGCAGGTGTGTTTTCGCATAAACGGGGTATGGGTCGCAGATGCGTATTTTGCGCAAAAGCGATTTCTTTATCGCAGAAGCAGCTCTGCGGAAGAGCTTCTTTTGCCGCATGTGCGTAAGTCGGGCAGGGTTAATGAACCAAGCCCTCATTTCATCAGGTAACACTCTAACCCCTTCTTCCCCTAAACTCTAATTCCTCTCATCTCTCTCAGCATCAAAGAAATAGCTGACTACACTACGATGAAATGCAACGAGTGTGAGAATATGACTCGAGCTATGTTCTTTGATTCAGTGTTGCCTTTTTCTCGCCAGGTCATGGCCGACCTAGAGTTCCTTCGAGAAGATCTTGCAATCAGGCCTGCGCCGAGACCGACTGATGTCCCGCGCGCCCCCTGAATAACATTTGAGGCTCGTATGTGTTCATGATTGTTGAGTCTTCGAGTCTGTCTTTTACTTTTTCTCGCGTCAAGTCTGTTTGTCCTTTCGTCCATCTCGAGTCTGTTGTTATTGTGCTTCAAGTCTGTATATTTTCCTTTTTTAAGTCAGTTATCAATGTCTTCAAGTCTTTGTAATAAAAAAAAACAAATAGATTTTATTAATGAAATACTGAAAACCCCAAAACAATTTCTTTGCTTTCATTTTCATTTATTCCCTTGAACTACGTAATGGTATGATTCATGCGGTGTCATGATACGTAGGCAATTCCATCGGATGCAATTATAGCCATAATTAATATGAGTGAAAATCAATAAAAAGAGAGAAAATTGAGAGACCATAAGCAAAGGAAAATGAAGGAAAGTGTGATAAAAACAAAAGAGAAAACCAGGAGTGACGACAACAAGAGAAAACCAGGAATGACAAAACAAAAGAGAAAAAGAGAGTGGAAATGAAATAAAAAAATTACAGAGTGGAAAAGAGAAAATGAAAGTCGGGATAAAACAGTTGTTTCAAACATATTTTAGAAGCGTTTAACTGTTCAGGTGCATTGCATCCCCAATATGCGATTTCCTATCTGTTAAATGTCTCAGAATTGAGAAGGTTATTGTGTGGGCAAATAAGCCCGGTTCTGTTCAGGCGGTTGGTTTTGCTGGTAATCTGGTTTCTCACCCCTATTTTACAAGATCCAAAGGAAAGTTTTCAATGGCCTTAGAAAGCAACCTCTGCATTATTAATCATGAGGATAGCCCTAAACTTGCTATTTCACAACCTCAATCGGCAATTGTCGAAGAAAATAAGATCATCCGTCTTCTCATTCTAGAAAAGTGGGATGCCTAGTCTAATGGTAGGGGACTGCCAAGTGCAATTCCTGGATTCCCCGAGCTGATCCCAAGGACGAGTGGAACCACCAACATCCCTATGACCAACCCATTTATCCCGTGAGGGTACCCCACAATATTATCTAACTTTACCGGTATGCCCTGTGTGGTTCGTCCCCATGCACCATTTTCTGGGGCACCTTCAACATTGTTCTCCGCACCATCGGTCTTCACCATGGCCCAACCAACTGCGCCCAATCCATGATTTGAACCCCCAACATTCACCATCCAAGGTCCGTAATTTCAACTTGATATGACTCATGTCACTCCGAACTCGTACGCCCAACAACCACAGTATGGGTTTCCGATTAAGCCAAAAACAACAGTTAAACATTCCGAGCAGAAAGAAATGTCTCGAAAGATGAAAAGCTTGGAACAGAGCTTGAAAAACATACAAGGCTTGAGTGGCCAAAACATTGTCTCCTATTCGGATTTGTGCATGTTTCCCAATGTTCATTTACCTGCTGGTTTCAAAGTGCCAAAGTTCGGAAAGTATGATGGCACGGAGACCTAATCGCCCACTTAGAGAGATATTATAATCAACTGAGAGGGGATGGTGGAAAATAAGATCTTCTGATGGCCTACTTCAGAGAAAGATTAACAGGAATCACCTTCGAGTGGTACATGGATCAAGAAATCACCCATTGGCATGTCTGGGATGATTTAGCCTGAGCTTTTGTCCAACAATTCTAGTATAATGTGGACATCGCTCCCGACAGAAACTCCTTGTCCAATTTGAAAAAGAAAACCGCGGAATGTTTTCGCGAGTATGCTGTCAAATGGCACGAGCAGGCCGCCAAGGTAAAACCCCTGATGGACGAAACAGAAATGGTTATAGTTTTCCTACATGCCCAAGATGTGGATTACTTTCAGAAAATGATGTTCGCTATGGGAAAGCCATTTGCTGAGGCTATGAAGATTGGGGAGATGGTATAGAACGATTTAAAAACGGTTCAGGGGGTTTGGCTAGTCGCAAAAAGAGAGAGGAGGGAGCCATGAAGGCTTCGAGTTCAAGGGAGTATCGCCGATCATTTGACCATTCTTATATGCCACCAAGAACCCCCCAACACTATTACCCACATCAAGGTACAACTTATGTCGTGGCACCGCCTCACTATGTGGTGATGTATGTCCAACCCTACACACGGCCCAGCAACACTACAACCAAACCCGAGCTCCACCTCCCAGAAATAGCCATCCTTACCAAGCTCCATATAATCCTCACCTACCACAAAATACACACCAACAGGATCCTCGCCCTAGAGAGCCTCCCAGACAAAACAATTTCACCCTCATTTGTAAATCTTACTCTAATTTGCTTCAGAAGTTAATAGAACTAGGCCTATTGCAACCCATGTCTGCCAATCGGCAAAATCCCAAGTCTCCATCATATAGGACCGGTTCCAGGTGTGCATACCATTCAGGAAAGGAAGGCCATGACATTGAAGATTGTTGGGTCCTCAAAAGGGCGGTCAAAGGCCTGATCAAAGCAAAACGAATTGTGCCGAGGAGGTCCCTAATGTGACCAATAATACATTACCTACTCACAATAATGGTCCGGTCATTGGTAAGATTTGTGATGACAAAGAGTTTGACCTGGCATTGAAGGCCATTGTTACCATCGCCAATTCTGAGGCAAGACCTAAAGTGGCGGCAAAACCGGCCATAACCGAAAAGAAAGTAGCTCCGGTTCCCCATGCTATTGAAAGTAAAAATTGGGCCAGCACCTGCCGAAAATGTGTTTCTTTATGTTCCTAAGTCCCCGAGAAAAGAACAGTTTATCCTCAGCACTCCCAAGAAGTTTGATAAGGAAAGATACATTGAATGTGCCAAGACTATATGTACCTAAGGGGACATATGTGGCACGGGGCCCGGTAATTTCACCAACGCTAACTGAGCCCGTGGTTATTAGTACCGCACCAGAAAGTCCTATGAAACATCCTTCCACAGTCCCTTGGAACTACAACAGAACCGTGGTTACATACAAAGAGAAAGAAGTTATGGGCGGAAGTTAATAAGATGAATCAGTCTGGGAGGTACCATACCCCAGAAGAGCTAAAGAAGTCCAAACAGAACATGGATAAACAGATACCAACCAAGAAGCCTATAGGCAATGAGAAAGTGGAATAGTTCTTCAGAGTACTCAACAGTTGACCAACTCCGGAAGACTCCTTCTCACGTCTCACTCTTATCTCTGTTACTGAGTTTGGATGAACATCAAAAAGTGCTCCTAAAAACATTAAATGAAGTGCATGTACCGGTTGATACTTCTGTCGAACAATTGGAAAAGATGGCTGAAAGTTTTTGTTACACCCTATAGTTTCGTACGTAACAATGCATCGTAAGCAAACTAATGTAGGACCAAAAATGAGATAATGTTTAAAAGTATATAAATTAAGTTAATCATGTTACCTCTGAGGTTACAAATATTGAACATCATGGACAATAAGTACAAAGAGGGTTGGACAGTTCAGAAGCTAAATCAATTGAAGAAAACAATGTTGCGTCGAAAGTCGACAAGTTGGGAATGTTATAACATGCACCTTTGGGGTGAGACTAGGGTTCTCAACATGATAAGGACATTATGTTATGGTTTATATTAGTCGTATGACATCCGTGTGTTATGTTTTGAAGTCAAGCGAGTTGTGGAACAAAAGTCGATGAAAGTCATCACAAGTTA
>AWOL01S0084956.1:0-16342 GCA_000715115.1 Nicotiana otophora
GCTAGCTAGGCCAGTGAGGAGGGGAAGGATTAGGTGGTGTCTAAAAAGTGTATCTTTTTATGAGATTTTGGGTCTAGGTCTTATTTATCGTCGGTCTTCTTTTCTTTTCTGTTGATGACGGCTGGAAGTGGAAGGGTATAGTATTTTAGAGGATGGTCTCATTCTAATAGTTTTTGAGTTCTTTATGAGAGTTATTTTTAAGAGGATATATCTCTGCAACTAATTTGTGACATTTTTGAGTTATGAGCTTGGGTAGCTAGCCATGGGAGTACTGCAATATGCAGCTTTTGTTGTTCTCTACCATTTTTATGATAATATTTATGATTTTAAGTGATAAAAGTTGGTATTTTATTTCTTGTATAGTATATTAATTTTTTTTTTTTACAGATTTGTGAATCTTAAGAATAGCCCAACTAAATTTCTCATAATAAGATTGGTGTAGCTTTAATTATTTGTAAGGAGCAACACTTAGATGAGTCAACGAATGAAAATGGAGAAAGAAATTTTATCCGTGGGGGCTTTTGTCAAGATGGAGGACCGTCTGTTGGAGATAGACTTTTGTTGTTCACATGAGCTCATGTGACGACCGTTAGTTTTTAGGGCAGTAATGGTCTAATTTTTAGACGTCAATGACATATTTGGTATCAAACACAAACAAAGGATATAATTGAGCTATTTTCGATAGTTCGAGGGCAATTTTGATCTTTTTTCCGTAATGTTTAAATATGTCCAAAAGTTGATATGGCAACCGTTAGTTTTTAAGACAATAATGGTCAAAGTTTTAGACGTCGAGGATAAATTTGGTGCCAAAAACAAACGAAGAGTATATTTAAGCTATTTTCAATAATTCGAGGATAATTTTGACCCCTTTCTGTTAGATTAATGCTAAAAAATTGGAAATAGTGTAGTCTAAAAGAGCTATGTTATGGGCCTAAGGCCCAAACTGAAGATCTTGAATGTAAGAGTAAGTTTGCCTTCCAAAACTTCATGGTTGCATGAGTTTTTTCATCATTGCAAGCAGATATTATTCAACAAGTTGGTTATGATATGCTCAACCAGGGGCGACTCTAAGGCTTTGGGTAGTGAGGCCATTGCCTTAGGCCCCCAAATTTTGAAGGCTCCCAAATTTATATATTTTAAATTCTTATTATTATTGTTACTATTATATATTATATAATTTATATNCGTATATAGTCTTCAATTTAACAAATAAAAAAGAGCTTGCTAATAAAAATTCAATCGACTAATTAATTTAGCTGACTAAAACGAGCCAACATTTCCATACTATATACATTATGAGTTAGATATCAGGATTATATCATAAATATATTCAAAAAACTTAGAATTTCAATCTGTTAAAGATCCATCAAAAAAAAATTGCACTGTTACAGTAAACCGAAAATTGTCTTACTCTTCCAAATTGGATATGTCACGTGAAATGGGACGAAAAAAATCCTTTGTTTTGTTTCTCCACCTAATAACCCAAATTGAATATTCTCATTTTATTTTTGTTAAGTGGAAATTACCAGTGTTGAAACATTTTCTCTTATATAAGAAGCAAGAGTTTAGGTCCTTCAAGAGCCTGTATCATCAACAAGCCTGGCTGTCACTTTTAGGGCATTTTGGTCATTTCGAATTTCTCCTATTAAAACATCTCCTATTAAAACACTAGGAGATTTCGATAAGTTTCACCGTTTATGAACACATATCAGTCCACCTGTTCTTCTTCTGATCTTCTGCTTCTTCTTCATTACAACTGAGCAATTGACAAATTCTGCGGTTAGGTCCTTCTCTCGCAACACCTGTGAACTGCTTACCATGCACTGTGTATTGTCCTTTCTCTTTATTTTTTTTGTGTTGGTTATTTATTTGAAAAATGCCTAAATTTGTATTTCTAATTGCTACTCGCTTCTCTGATAATAAGTTTGGTTGATTTTAGTTGTTCTGTGGTTAAGAGTGGTAACTCCAATTGAAAAAGGCCTAAATTTATATTTTTAATTACTACTCACTTTCTCTGATAATAGTTTGGTTGATTTTCGTTGTTCTGTGTTGTTAAGATGATACTTGAACAAAATCGTTGATTTCCATGCTTTTAGTAGTGCGGTTATGTATTGGAAAAGTGAGAAGCGTAGAACATATTGAAGAAGCAAAGTGGCAAAATAAGATTAAAAGAACATTGTTTCTACAACATCACAGAGAGGCTGTAGTCTTGATATCTTTGTGATATTCCGTATATGTGTTGCCTTACTGTATCAGTAAATTGTTAGAGACGCCTTTGTTTTTTATTTTCCTGATAGGTGCTTGACAAAATTCTTCAATGATTCGAGCTTTCATCCGGGAAGAGTTTGACAAAATCTGACAAAACAGGTATGCGCTCTTTCTCTGCCCAACAAAATTAGTTAAAAACTTTATGCCTTACGGCTAAAATGTTAAATGCAACAACAACAACAACAACACGCTCAGTAAAATCCCACTAGTGGAGTATGAGGAGAGTAGAGTGTACGCAGACCTTACCCCTACCCCGAAAAGGGTAAAAAGGCTGTTTTCGGGAGACTCTTGGCTCAACAGAAGAGACAATAATATCAGGAGAGAAACAAAAGAAAATGCCCGTAACAACAAAAGATGCGAGAAAGATAATAACAACAACGAATAAGTGAAAGGACAATAACACAAAACTATGCAAAACAACAATATGAACTCTGTATAAAATGTTATACAGGGACTTAAAAAACAGGTATAGAAAGCGTAGTTCAAAACTCTGTATCTTACCATTCAAATGCTACTTGCACAGATCTAAAGAAATAAATACAAAAGCTCTTAAAAGATTAAGATATCTTTCTGATGCTGACGATAACTCGGGCGAATTAGTAGCTAGACAACAATTTTAATACTGGACTTAGGTCTCCAACTCCTTATTTGGGACATAAATTGACTGTTGTTGTATTCAGGTCAGGTTATTTCCTATTGTTGTTTGGATAAATATATGTTTAAAGTTTATGTGTTTCATTTAGATGGATTTTAATTGGAGAAACATAGTTAGTAAGGATTCATAGGCCGACCTGAACTTGTTTCGGACTGAGGTGGTGTAGTTGTTATTGTATGTAGTTTAAATTAAAGTTAATTACTTTATGCGAGTGCAATGATGTTCTATTGCATTTTCTGGTTAATAATGTTAATAGCGTGCTGGAATATGTCGAATAATGCATTGGTTCACCAATCCATAGAGTGTCTGATATGTTTATAGGTGTTTTGGGAGGAGGGCAGCTGGGTCGTATGTGGTGAGAAGTTATGATGATAGTGTCACCGTTAAAGAATTTGAAAAAAGGTTTTTTTTTTTGTCAAATATATGTTTGCTGTTTTGACTATTCTGCAAGTTAATTTGAATATTAAAGTTACGTGCGAAGTTCTAATATTGGTTGAGATCGAGCATGTTGATGTGAGCACACTTGAGAAGCTTGAACGTCAAAGTGTAGATTGTGAACCTAAAGCCTCTACTATTCGTATAATCCAGGTTAGTCTTTATATCCTATAAATTTGGATGAAACAACAGTTTTTGCTTGCAGTGTTTTTACTTTATAACTATTCAGTTTTCTTACTCCTAGGATTATCAATCTTTGTTTGGTTCAATTATTGTATTTTGTAATAGGATAAATATCTTCAGAAGATCCACTTTTCTCAACATGCAATTACACTTCCTAGATTATGCGGGCGGGCTTATAAAACTGCTGTACTAAATTTTTTTCCCCTTCTAATACAACAACAGCATACCCAATATTATCCCACACTGTGGGGTCTAGGGAGGGTAGTGTGTACGCAGACCATACCCCTTCTAATACATTTTCAATATTTTTCTTACCATTGATGGAAACATATGCTTAAAACAAATTAATAATCTTGAAAGTTCTAAATGAGCAGGAGATCTGTTTGGTTGTCCTCTTTGGTTGTCCTCTGATGATAAAGAACAGGAGGCTGGCGTATGATGGGCGTGGCAATGCTGTAGCTAACAGTGAGGAGGAGCTTCTGCAATTTATGGTGATACGTCTATAATTATGTAATGATCAAGATGCACAAATTGACTCTTGTAGGTATTATATAATTTTTTGCCAAACATTTGATGTGATTGCTTCATCATGCATATTTTGCAAAAAAATTGCTTTTGCAGTGTCTACCACAGGTATCATGGTGTGCTACAGGTTTGGAAAAGTTTACTTAAGTACATATAGCTGATGGAATCAACTAAAAGTTACAACTTGAGGAACTGACCAATCAAGTTAAAGAAAATTAGTTTCATTGGCCTTAGTACTATGAGATCTGACAGAGCAACTCAACTACTGAAATCGAATTTCTGCATCTTTGGATATGATGGAATACATTGCATGTATATACAATTATTGCCATTATCATGATTCCGTACATATATATGTTAGTAATAAAATTCTGCTCAATGAAACTACTCGTGATTTCTCTATATGCACAAGATTAAATATTTTACATCTTGGTTTTGCTATAACATATATAGTTTACTCCAATTATAAGTAGACCTTCCTTCCTATTAGTTCTGTTTAGTGTTTGATTGTATAAACATTTAGAAAGTCATCTTAGACAATTTCTTAAACATTTGAAAATAGTTGTGGTGATTGGGCCCGGGCTGACCCAACTAGTGAAATAGATAAGGCTTGGCAGCTGCAAAGGTTGAGGCTCGAAAATCTAAATTCTTCACTTTGTCTTACCTTCCTATGTCTAAATTGTTTTATTATCTTTCGCCTTTGAAATTCGAATTCGTGAAAGTTTAGCGGCAAATTGTCAAATAGATTATTTAGATATCGAGATTAAAAATATTTTTCATGCATTCGAATTATTTCAGTAAACAAAGAAATTCTACACATCAAATTGTAATTGTTTTGGTAACATTGTGAATATTACCATTGATCAACCAAATGATTCAAGGGCGGATCTATCTTATGAGGTAGGGGTGTCACGTCACCCGCTCACTTCTGTAAAAATTTTACTATATGTGTAAGATAGCCGTGAGAAAATGATTATATTGTTAGAGTGGCACCCAGAAATCACTAAGTAATTTCGGGTGCCACTGGTTCAACGCCCACTCTAAAAGCTCTAGCGGCCTCATAGATGCGGTTTTATAGGCAATTTAGATTGATTTTACTTAGCATATAATCTCTCTTCTTAATGACATGAAATTAATTTATATATTGGAGTATAATTTGAACAATATCTTTTATTGGATTTAAATAAAATAAACTGGCCTGATCAATAGTTGTTTTGAGTTTATTATCATAGATTAAACGTTAAAGGTTTTGTTTTGAAAATAATTGTCTTATAACATGACAATTAATATGAAAATATTAACCCAAGAATAATAAAGGTAAATTAATTTAGTCAAACTAAGAATATGTAGTAATTAAGCTACTCTTTAAGCAAAAGTTTTAGTTAGAGGCGTTCTTTCATAAAATTTTATTTGTAATTTTTTAATAATATATTTGAATTTGCTTTGTGAGTGAAAGACCTAATTCGAATTAACCAAACACTAACCGAATCGACCAATCCTTCCTATTCGGTCTTTGTAGCTAGTAGTAGGTATATTATATGTGTAAAATAGTGGCACCCGCAACTTTCAAATTTTGGATCCGCCCTTGAAATGATTACACATATTGAGCACTTTACATCATTATCACCTCCTCAAAGGTACTATGAATGTTCAATCTTAGCGCTAGTCTATTGATGTTTGGCTATAATTTCGTATTTTTAGTGCATTACTTACCTTATATTTTGGGGCTTAATGCTAAACTATACTATATTTGTGCTTAATTGAGTTTATTTTATGTGTAGGTACATTGGAGATAAAATTGGAGCAAAGTAAATATTTAAAGTGTAATTCATGCACTAAAACAATGGATAAGATTATATAATAATAAGGAAATTATTGATGAAGAAAGAATAATTGAGACAAGGATTGAAGACCAATGCAAAAGCACTACTACAAAAAAGACCTTTAGCGGCAATAAGGCAATAGTTGCTAATAAATTCTTTAAGCTGAAAAATTAGCGGCACATGACCATTAGCCAGTAAAAGATATCCTTTTACCGGCAATAAAAATATAATTGCCACTAAAAATTACTAATTGAATTTATTTTTTTATTATTTTAACTTTTCCCTCCGCGCTAAAAGAGAAACATCTTCCCTCCAATTTTTTTGGACGAGATTTATCAGTTCCCTCCAATTCGATAAGTTTTTGAAAACACTGGACGAGTATCGATTCCCTCCAATTCGAAAAGTTTAGGAAAACTGGACGAGATTATCGGTTCCCTCCAATTAGAAAAACTTAGGAAAACATATTCCCTTTAATAGAAAGGGATACCGTCGCTGCCACAAGAAAATCTAAATTGCTGCTGCGTCAATGACCTGCCACAGCTGATAGTCCTCGTTGATTCTTTTCCAGGTAAATTCTCTCGTCCCTGTTACCTTCTCATCTTCCCCTGTTAACTTCTGTTCTTCCCCTGTTAAATCGGTTCCCCTGTTAACTTCTGTTCTTCCCCTGTAAATTCTTGCAATCGTTTTGCAATAGATTTTGGATTGATGCTGCTCGATTGTTTATATGGATTGATTTACAGTGAATTGATGCTACTCGATTGTTTACATCTTAGGACACCTTGATTTCAAGACTTCATGTTTGGCTGTAGATTTTTAAATAGGTTGTTCTTTCCCTGTTAAATTGGTTCAGTTCTGATAAATTGATAGTCCTCGTCGATTCTGTTCTTCCCCTGTTAAATTATTTTTTTGCAATCGTTTTGCAATAGATTTTGGATTGATGCTGCTCGATTGTTTAAATGGATTAATTTACAGTGGATTGATGCTGCTCGATTATTTACATCTTAAGAAATTTTGATTTCAAGACTTTATGTTTGGCTGTAGATTTTTAAATAGGCTGTGAATTTGTGAAAGTATAGCTTTTTCTGTGTTTGCTAAGTCGTTTGTGGCTGTTGTTAGATTGATAGTTCACTTCGATATTGCCGTTGTGCATTTCTTGCATCCTAGCGTGATAGCATGAGGACCCCTGCTCTAGACAGTGGGATTATTTTCGCTTCTCGTGTATGTTGCTACAATTTATACATCTGGAATCCAGTACAGTACCTGCATTTTCATACAATATACTGCAAGTTTTGGGCACAGACCATTCTGTGTGTCCATTATCATCTCCTGTCCGTACTTGTCTGATGAATTTTGATATTATCCCCAGTTGCTTCCTCCCATTGGTTTGCAGTAGCATGTTTTGGTTTCGCTGCTGCCCCTTAACTTCATCAATTGAGTCATCGATTCTATTACGATAACCCTTCCAGTGGTACTTAATGGACATAGTAACATCACATGTGCAACAAGATAAAACAGTTAACTCCAAAGTCCTGTACTTTACAAATGCACTGCTTTTGGCAAGAAGTTCGTTTAGCCTCATATTGAATCCTTTCCTTTCATGAAATCTATCCTGGGCTGTTATACTATTGTATCGCAATGAGAATTTACTCCACAATATTTCCATTGTGCCCTTTTTCTTTTGCCAAAGTCTGTATGCTAGTTGGTTTGCATCGCACAGAATGTCCAGCCTTAAAATATTTGTATAATATATAAGTTTAATAATTCCATTATTAAAAAGTTTATGAACCATTATGGTGAAAATTGGCAAATTGTCTTTGACTAGATTTCTTTCTCATTTACATGTTTGTTCTATGATGACTATGATCTGTTTATAAATAGCAAAATATTCCATATCGATTTAGCCCCCATGTAGTAGCCACATGTTACTGCAATCATCGTCTTATTCTTAAAAAAGTTCACACCCTTTTAGGCTTTGCATAATCTGTTGAATTTTTTAAGTTTATTTACTATGTCTCTTTCTTGTCATATTTGGTTTAAGTAGTCTTTAACTGAAACTTTATATGGATGATTTCATCGCAATTATATTGGTTTTTTTAATTTATAATTATATACTTTTAATATATAAACTAACTTATATTCTATTTAGCTTTAGAACTAGTTAAACTGGCGATCAATAAACAAAATAGCTAAAAACAAATTGATAAAAATGGAGTATATATCTGGAAATTGAACTAATATGAGTAGTAAGTTTTGAAAATTTTAAAATATATGATATATGGTTCTTCTATAAAATATAAGTTTAATAATTCTATGCTTAAAAGATTTATGAACCAATATATGAAAACCATAGAAGAAGTGTAATTTATAAGTTTAATAATTCTATTCTAAAAATAATTTGAACCAATATGTGAAAATCATAGAAGAAATTAGAGACCGTTTAACTGTTTAATAGTTTAATTGTTAAATGATAGTTTTAATAGATTTATGTTTGATAGTTTCAATTATTAAAATGATATCTTTCAGCTATGGAATTACCTACTAATAGGATGGTTATTTTATTTTGAACTACCTTTTTGATTAATTTCTCCTTTTTACTAACAAATTTGTAGCTCTTGCAGTAATTATAGAAAAGAAAGGAATATCTTGATCATCATGGACAATCCTAGAAATAAAGGATGGATGTATTGTGATAGAGTTAGTAAAGAATATTTGGAGGGAGTAGAGGATTTTTTAAATCATGTCTTTTCTGAAAAATAACGTGGAAAAAAAATTGCATGTCCTTATACAAAGTGTGTGCTTATCCATCAAGTAAATCGAGCTACAACATATGATCATCTTGTGATTAATGGTATTATAACGTCATATGATACTTGATTTTGTCATCGGGAGTTTCTAAAGGGATCAGACAATGCTGGAGAAAATAACCGCAGCCAGTCAACTCTAAGGGGCGATGATATGCGAGGAATGATACATGATGCATTTGGAGGTGTTACACAGTTTATGAATACTGACATTAGTGAAAGTGGTGGCATGGAGCAAAACGTACAAGAGAATCCTGCTCATCCATCTGGAAATCAACCTCATCCAGAGGTGGATAAGTTTGAACGGCTCATGAAGGAGGCAAATGAAGAACTATATCCTGGATGTAAGAAGTTTAGCAAACTGTCCTTTTTGCTGCATATGTATCGCATAGAATGTACGTTCAAATGGTCAAATGAATCTTTTAATTCTTTGCTTGGACTATTGAAAGATGCGCTTCCTGAAGGAGAAAAATTGCCTCCTTCTTTCTATGAGACCAAAAAGATAGTTGAAGGCTTGGGCTTAAAGTATGAAAAAATTCATGCTTGTCCTAACGATTACATGCTTTTTAGGAAAGAGTTTGCTAATAAGAATGTTAATAAATGTAAAGTTTGTGGGGCTTCTAGATGGAAAAATGATGCTAGAAAAATTCCAGCCAAGGTCCTAAGGTATTTTCCTTTAAAACCAAGGCTACAAAGATTGTTTATGTCTTCAAAAACTTCTAAAGCAATGTGATGGAATCATGAAGAGCGCAACAAAGATGGAGTTCTACGGCATCCTGCAGATTCTGAAGCTTGGACAAATTTTGATAGTAAATATCCCGAATTTGCTGGAGATCCTCGCAATGTGCGCCTAGGATTAACTTCTGATGGGTTTAATCCATTTGGCACAATGCGAACTGTACACAATACATGGCCAGTGATTTTAATACCATATAATCTTCCACCATGGATGTGCATGAAACAAGAGTTCTTCATTTTGTCCTTACTTATTCCTGGACCAAAAGCTCCTGGCAATAATATTGATGTCTTTTTGCAACCTTTAATAGAAAAGTTAAATGAATTATGGGATGTTGAGATAGAAACATATGATGCCTCTGCTAAGGAGATATTTCAAATGCGAGCATCTCTCTGGACTATATATGATTTTCCAGCATATGATACTCTCTCTGGATGGTACACTTATGGTCGGTTTGCATGCCCTACTTGTAACATAAACACTCAATCTAGAAGGGTCACACATGGCAGAAAGTTTTATTACATAGGGCATCGACGCTTCTTGAAGTCAGGACACAAATATCGGAATCATGCAAAATCGTTTGATGGTACTAAAGAAACAAGACCTGCACCTTGTCCAATATCTGGGTCACTAATGTTGAATCAAGTTAAAGATATAAAATTACCTCGCCAGTCGAGTGAAGGGGTAAGTGGAGTGATGAAAAACACATGGAAAAGAGGAGTATTTTTTTCGCTCTTCCTTATTGGAAGTCTAACTTGGTGAGCCATAATCTTGATGTGATGCACATAGAAAATAATGTGTCTGATAACTTAATTTATACATTATTGGATCTTGATAAAAAGTCTAAAGATAACTTAGAAGCTCGATTGGACTTGAAGGAGATGAAAATAAGACCAAGTTTATGGCCTCAATATCGAGCTAGTGAAAAAATATATCTTCCTACTACTTTTTTCACAATGTCTCAAAAGGAAAAGGAGTTGTTTTATGAAGTACTACAAAATGCCAAGTTTTCCGATGGCTATGCGTCTAATATCTCATGTTGCATTCGCAAACGAAAGATATCTGCGTTAAAAACTCATGATTGTCATGCTATAATGCAAGAACTTCTCCCCCTTGCCTTGTGGAGATCAGTAGATAAAAGAGTTAGTTCCATTTTAATTGAACTATGCACATTCTTTCGTGTTCTTTGAAGCAAAGAACTTAAAGTAGAAGAGTTAAAGTTACTTGAAGAAAAAATTCCAAAAATATTGTCTATTATGGAGAAACTTTTCCTCCCAGGATTCTTTACTGTTATGATACATTTGATAATTCACTTGGCAACTGAGGCTAAACATACAGGGCCAGTACATTATCGCTGGATGTACCCAATTGAGAGGCATGAAGAATATAATTGAAACTTTATTATATATCTTTAGTTGTTAAATATTATAATATCAAACTAATACCAATATTTTATTCCATAGGTATTTGGGTACTTTAAGATCATATGTTCGTAATCGAGCATGTCCAGAAGGTTCGATAACAGAAGCATACATAGCAAATGAGTGTATGGCATTTTGCTCACGATATTTGGAGGGTGGAGATTCAAGGTCTTACTGTTCAAGAAAATGTGGTGATGATATTGAGCATGAGACTAGTAAAGAAGAATGTCTTTTTCCAACTGTTGGGGAGTCGTACGGTGGAGTAGATGTATTTGAGTTGGATGAGAAAACAAGGTTGCAAGCACATCAACATGTGCTTTTCAATTGCGAGTTAGAAGTGGTTGAGAATTATAAAAAGTAAGTGTTATATCTATTATTTAATATATGTATATTACTCAATTGATAACAAAATTAATATATGCGAGTTACATGAATATGGAACATATTGCTGAAATCAAGAGATCACATCGTAAGCGTCGTTTGACTCAACATCAACTTGATCGTGTGCATTTCGATACATTTCATGAGTGGTTCAAAGAGCAAGTAAGTAGTAGGACTAAGTCATTGGTTACATTAAACTATTTTCCTTGTACAGATATCCATATTTATAGTTGTATCTTTTATTTGGTTAGGTAAAGGAGCTCGAAGCCACATCTAACATCTTAAAGGATGTTAAAGTCTTTGCACAAGGTCCGAGTTACATTGCAAAAATATTTAATGCGTTCGATGTAAATAACGGGTATCGGTTTCGAACGAAGCAAAGTGAAGAATTTAAGGTGACACAAAATAGTAGTATTATGGTCGTTTCAAAGACTGAAAGTTATGCAAGTACAAGTGACAATACTCCAAAGTCTACAAATGTCACATATTATGGCAGATTGAATGATATTGTGGAGTTAAACTACTATGAAGAATTTAAGGTTGTCTTATTTAAGTGTGATTGGGTTGATGTAACCAAAGGTAGAGGAGTTAAGGAAGATGACTTGTGAATTTCTCAGGCCTAACAGACTCTGACGATCGAGAACGTCATGAGCCCTTTATTTTTGCAGAACAAGCTCAACAAGTAATATTTGTACAAGATCCTGAAGATCATGAATGGTTTGTCCCTAGCTTAATTAAACATCGAGATATTCTTAATATGGGAGAGGAAAATAGTTTGCAGTTTGAGTCATCAATGTAGAGTGATATCACTGACTTGGCTCTCTTAGAAAATACTCGTGTTCCAGAAGATGCGTATAATGATTGGGTAAGAAGTGGTGTCGATGGGATAGTAATTGATACAAACGTACATTCTCAAGCTTCTCCAAATGATGGTAAATCTAGTATTGAGGGAGGAAATGTCAATGAAAATGAATATGATTCTGAATAAGATAGGTGGAACTTATAGAATATTTTTCTTGCAAGTGTTATTTAAGAACTTCATGTGATATTTTTCTGCAAAAATTTGAATAAATATACTTTTTTGCTTTCAATTTGAGTAATTTTATAGAAGATGCATGTTAGTCAGCTATGGATTTTTCATGTTTGTATTGGTTGATTTGAGTCAATTATGTGTGCTTTCTTTTACTTATATTTTGCTGATTGTAGCCATTGTATTGCAGTTTGATAAGGTGTTATTATCGCTGGTTAATAGTTTTTGCTGGTGCATCATTACTTTTTATCTCCTTAACTATCTATGTCGCAAAGGCTTTATTCGTGTGCATGAATTGCTATTCATGTTTTTTCACAGTTTGAGATGCGGAGGATGTTTCCTCCTATTTTGCGTGTGACCTGCTGATTGGATGGAGTTAATTTGGTACTAGTATAACTTAATGCATATAGATAATTTCTTTATTTTGGAAAAGGAACTATGAAAAATAGAGGTCGCAACNTCATGAATGGTTTGTCCCAAGGTTAATTAAACCTTGAGATATTTTTAATATGGGAGAGGAAAATAGTTTGCAGTTTGAGTCATCAATACAGAGTGATGCCACTGACTTGGCTCTCTTAGAAAATACTCGTGTTCCAGAAGATGAGTATAATGATTGGGTAAGAAGTGGTGTTGATGGGATAGTAATTGATACAAACGTACATTCTCAAGCTTCTCCAAATGATGGTAAAGCTAGTGTTGAGGGAGGAAATGACAATGAAAATGAATATGATTCTGAATAAGATATATGGAACTTATAGAATATTTTTCTTGCAAGTGTTATTTAAGAACATCTTGTGATTTTTTTACTGCAGAAATTTGAATAAATATACTTTTTTGCTTTCAATTTGAGTCATTTTATAGAAGATGCATGTTAGTCAGCTATGGATCTTCCATGTTTGTATTGGTTGATTTGAGTCAATTCTTTGTGCTTTCTTTTACTTATATTTTGCTGATTGTAGCCATTTTTGTTGAACTCCAGTTAAGCCTTAGGACAGTTGTTTACTCTCTCTTGTACTTTAATCAGCAGTCAAGATGAAAATTTTGTACTTTACTGTGAAAATCAATGTTGTACTCTGCTTCCAGTAGTTTTACAGTAAAATATTTTTGTTTGCTTTCAATTCACATCACAAGTGTTTACAAATATTGCTTTTCTCCGGAAGAAAAGAACATTGACTGTATTCGTCATGTACATCTACCTCGTGCAATCCAGCCTCCTCTAAAATTTCTAAATTCCCTGAATGAAAAGTGCCATCTAAAGAATGATTCTCTAAAGCATGTTCATCCCCTGATGGAACACTCTTTTGTTGGCGGTTCTGACCTTGATCATTCTCATTGTTCTTTCCTGTTGCTGCTAGCTCATACAGTTCAATCAGTCTGTTATTGTCCTCAATTAAGACTTTGAGCTTCATCCTCAGTTTATCATTTTCCTTAGACAAGGAAATTGCAGTTTCATGAGCTCCTGCTTTTCTTTGGCTTGCTGCTGTAATAGCATCAACAATTGTTTTTAGCTCCGCCTGATCACAGACAGCGATAGTGGGCATCTGATCATTTGCAGCAGAAGGCAGCTCATTTTGACCCTTCTTTGATTCTTCCACTGACAGGTGAAACATCTGCAGCGTCGACTAGAACTGTAGCATGCGTAGAAACAGATGTTGTATTTAGTGGCTTAATGACATCTGATCTTAGACCAACAACATGAGATTTTACACCTTTGTCTTCTGTTAATTCCAAGCCTTTTCCAATAGCACGATCCACATAAGCATTAGCTACAGTCATCAGATTCACAGTAGCAATAGTTTTATGATTCCATGTTGCAAATTCAAAGTATGTTGCTGCCTACAAACCTGCCTAACACCAGCTTCATTCTCCACTCGATCAGTGATAGCCTTAGGGACAACTTTAATATTTTGACCAGCTCATTTACCATCTACAACAACTTCAATATGCATTGCATCAACTGGAGATATGCCATTCAGAACTCCCTAACTAGTTATTGTACTACCTAACGTTCTGTTGTCTTTTTCATTCTAGGTAATTCAGAAGCAAAAAAGGTTCGTGGGCCTACTTTACTAAAAAATATTTGGAAACTTCCGCAGGGAAAGATAATTGATGTGCTGTTTAATAATCGTAACCAAGCTATTGGGAAAGAGGGTCGAAAGCTTGCTAGCTTTTTAGGAATTATTGCCAGAACTCCAGAACTAACACCTCTACATGTAGATAATTGGAGAAATTTTGACAACGAAGAAAAGAAGAAATTGGTGGATTTTACGAGGGTATGGAATAATTATTGTTGTTGTTGTTGTTGTTATTATTATTATTATTATTATTATTATTATTATTATTATTATTATTATTATTATTATTATTATTATTATTATTATGTGAACATGCTCTATGTTTTATACATGATGTTATCTTACAAATATTGATTTTTTTTTCAAAAGAAGTTCTCTATCCCAAAACGTGGAGAAGCGTGGGTCTTAAAGTCACTAGGAAAAGAAATGGAAAGATTACAAGTGCAGTTTGAAGGGTGAGTATGTGCAAAAATATAAGATTAAAGACGCTTTACTAAAAAATAGACCAAGTCGTATACCGAGGGATCAATGGAGTGGTCTTGTCTCTTATTGGCTTTCTGATAAAGCTAAGGTATCAACCTTGAAAATTCTCCCAGTCTGCTCATTTTCATAGCGTTTTTATTTTAGGTATTCTCAATTTTTGTTTAAATTTTAAAAGATATCATTTTAATATTTCAATGACAGAGACGTACCCAAGCAAATAGGAATAATAGGTCCAAGCAAACGATGCCTCACACAAGAGGATAAAAAAGTATTGCCACCTTGATGAATGAACACGTAAACCTGTGAAAGCTACAAACTATACTATTTTAAACTTTTTCTGTCATGCATACAGCATATATGATATCATTTTTATTGTATTGGGCTGTAAACGGGATAGAGCCTACACGAGCAGAAATTTTCCTATTAACTCATAAAAAACGTAAGGATGGTAGGCCACTGGATGATGATTCTGTCAAGAAATCGTAAGATTTATTCTTTCTTTTATTTTTTTTGGTTTGATGACTCCGTCAAACAATATGCATTTTTTCCTATTCATGAATTCCAAAGTGGATTTATTGTGTATTCTATGGTCAGAAAATGATAAATGAAAGGATGAGCAATAGTGAGAGATCTATTGAGCAACCTCCTCGTAGTGTTACTTCGGAAGGCGATGTGTATTCCCAGGTATTGGAAAATGAAAAAAGTGGGTATGTTCGTGGTTTAGGACTTGGTCTAACTCCTTCTGTTCTATAGGGTAGTAGGTCTTCCTTAGGAAATATTGTTGCAGATGATTCTTCTAATGAGGTTATACAAAGGTTAGAACAACAGATAATCGAGTTAAAGGAGAAACAAAATGAAGAAATAAATATTATGAAACAAAATCAGAAAAATATGCAATCAGAATTACTCCAAATAAGACAATTAATGCGCAAATATGCTCCTAATGCATCTATGCCTCAAAGTAGCAATGGCACCTTAGGTGAACAGGTAACTCTATTTCATAAACTTTAGATATTTTAAATGAAATTTTAATCATATAAAAGTATTGTTATCTAACATGTTAATATTTATTCGATCCTTGACGCCAATAGTGGACATGAACGAGTACCACAAACATCAAGAATACCTAGTGTTGCTGAAAATGCTCAACTTTCTCATGGTACTACTCATCTTTGTCCTTCGTCGCTACTGTTTGAGTTTTTCTCCTTCGATTTTTATTAATTTATTGTTGTATTTGGGCTGACCTTGGATTCTTCTTGTTTTTATATATTTACATTGTTGTTGATGTCGCAAAGGTTGTGATAATTTTTAGAAGTACAAGACGCACTAGCATGTGTTGAACATTTCTATTACAGCATGCCTAGGAGTTTCCTTCTTGTAGACGAGGAAAGAAAGTAGCAAACAGATTTAAATATATTAGCTTTATACTTTGTGTCATAAGTACCGGGTTCAGTTACTTCTACACTCCATCAGCCTCTGCCTATTGGCACTTTGATAGTGAAGCATCTTATTAGTTGCTCCTATTG
>AWOL01S0084958.1:15583-28130 GCA_000715115.1 Nicotiana otophora
CGAAATTATGAATCGTGCATCGAATCAAATTATGAGTTTTCAAATCTTTCAACTTCTATATTTTGCGCCGAAACATATCAAATCAATCCGGAATGACTTTAAATTTTTCACACGAGTCATAAATGATATAATGGAGCTTTTGCAATTTCCAAAATCGGATTCCGACCCCGATTTTAAAAATTTGAACTCTCGGTCAAACTTTCCAAAAATTTTCTATTTTCCAACTTTCACCAAAATGCGCCGAATTGTCCCACAGACGTCCAAATCCAAATATGAACATGGGCCGAAGTCTAAAATCACCATACGAAACTATTGGAATCATTAAAATTTTATTCTGGGGTCGTTTGCTCAAAATCAACCTTTCGTCAGATTCTTCCAACTTAAAGCTTCCGAAATGAGAATTCCCTTTCCAAATCCATTCCGAACTTCCCGAATTTCAATTCCGACCATGTGTACAAGTCATAATATCTGAAGTGAAGTTGCTCATGGCCTCAAACCGCCGAACGACGCATTATAGCTCAAAATGATTGGTCGGGTCGCTACATTCTCTCCCACTTAAACATACGTTCGTCCTCGAACGTGCTAGTAACTGCTCTGAGGTTGTCTGAAATCACTGTTTAACACCTCGTGCACCTACCCGTGCTACCACAACCCAGTTGAGCATATTAGCTCAAGCAAATCTGAAGATTCTCCCTTTTATTTAGTCAAGTTAGCATTGGAGCCAAATTCCAACATTTGAAATTCTCTAACAGGTCTGTTCCCAACATTCGCACACCGTATCAATCTCTATGCGATGCACCAATACATGATTGCATACCTTTGCTGAATCTACACTATGCACTACATAACTTACATGACTATAATAACACCCTCTGATAACAATAGCCGGAATTTCACGAATCTGATGCTCACAATGCATCTCATGACATATTTAAGTCTTGTTTCAACTCTGGCAATACCGCCACGATAGAAGAGATGTGTAGAAATTTATAACCAACTTCCAAGTCAACAAATCATAGAATCTCTCCCCTTAACTAAATCATCACCCCATTATAAACCAAATAATGGTATTTTACTCTTTAATATGCTTCATATAATCCGATCGCATTGATCCCAGATCCAAAAATCTCGTCTCACCAAGTATAAGCTGCCCAAGCAATAAGCCACCTCAGACTTTGCCAAAATCTCATATAATACCGCAATGTGCCATCAAGCTACAAACTCGAATGTGAAACATAAAGAAACGAACTCTGAAAAGGGCTACTCAACCCACGTAACTAATTAGACAACCAAAATGGTGTATGTCCTTCCTCAGAAAATGAGAAGCAATACACGAAGTAATAGGTAGGGGATACTGTACTCAACATCACACTGTTGCGGCGTGCAACCCGATCCAACTATGATACCCACGGCGGCGTGCCACTCGATCCAAACAATATACCCGTGGTGATGTGCCACCCGATCCACACATAATAATCTATAAGAAAATGCTTACCGAGCAAAATGCTCATAACTATGAAATACCCGAATATCAACTACAAGAACGCGAAGTGCATAATGCAAATCCTGGGGAGACAGATAGTGCCATAAGCTACGAAACTCAAGAACAACTAAGGTGCATCGAATCAAATTATGAGTTTTTAAATCTTTCAACTTCTATATTTTGCGTCGAAACTTATCAAATCAATCTGGAATGACTTCAAATTTTGCATACAAGTCATAAATGACATAATGGAGCTGTTCCAATTTTTAGAATCGAATTCCGACACCAATTTTTAAAAAGTCAACTCTCGGTCAAACTTTTCAAAAAATTTCTATTTTCCAACTTTCACCAAAATGCGCCGAATTGTCCCACGGACTTCCAAATCCAAATTTGAACATGCGCCTAAGTCCGAAATCACCATACGAAACTATTGGAATCATCAAAATTTTATTCCGGGGTCGTTTGCTCAAAATCAACCCTTAGTCAGATTCTTCCAACTTAAAGCTTCCGAAATGAGAATTCTCTTTCCAAATCCACTCTGAACTTCCCTAATTTCAATTCCGACCATGCGTACAAGTCATAATACCTGAAGTGAAGCTGCTCATGTCCTCAAACTTCCAAACGATGCGTTAGAGCTCAAAACGATCGGTCGGGTCGTTATAGAGATGGCACCTAGTCTTAGGGACTAGGTAAGGCTTACATTTACTTAATAACAACAATAATTAAATAACATCTAACAATTTTATTTTATTTTTGAAATGAAAATCTCTATAAAATTTACAATTCCCAAAACCGGTAGTACAAGTCATAAGCTCTATTGAGTTACTAGAAAACCTATAAATACAACTGTTTTGAAGTAGAGATAAAACAGCGCAAGAACAATATCGGAAGGTGACTCCAAAGCCTGCGAATGCAGCAACAGGTTTACCTTGAGTCTCCACAGCAAGATCTATACAGCTAGTTAGCGATCAACTGACTCCAATTTACCTGGCTCTGTACAAAAATATGCAGAAGTGTAGTATGAGTACACCACAGTCGATACCTAGTAAGTATCAAGAGTAACCTCACTGGAGTAGTGACGAGTTACAGTCAAGACACTCACTAGTCAAATAACCTGTGCCATACAAAATAATCGAAAACAAATAGCAGTGATAGCAACAATAATCCACTAGTGATATAAACAATAAGGCAGCAAAAACACCATAATTATTAATCAGACGAATAAGAAACACAAGAACAACCAATTAAACAAGTCTTTCACATATAATCTCTTCAAATAAATGCCCTTTTAGCATAATCATAAAATACGGTTCTCGATCCACTTTTATATTCTCACGGCACCTCGTGCCCATATCTCTACTCACAACTGCACGAACAACTCTCGTGCCAAATATTTCAATACATAAGATCCACACGATTAATTTATTTTCAATAAAGTAAGGTTAAAAGTTTTAAACCAAGTAAGAATTCAACAAAGAAATGAGTTTATTTTAGAAATTGTTTGATTAAATAAAAATGACACTTCAATTTAAATATAACATCAGATAATCTATTGCTTCGGATGTAAAACCTATTAATTCAAAATTTAATAGTAACTTATTTTATTTAAAACAACTCAGTCATCGAAAATGGGTAAAAATCAGGAATATAATCTTCAGCGTCTCATACTAAAATGCCCAAGCCAACACAATACAACAAGGAATACAAACACATAGTAAAATAATCAAATAATACATCACGGCAGATCACAAGGATTGACCTATCACGGAAATACAAAATAATCAAAGACAAGTGCAACCATAGAGAGATGTCAACAAAAAGGCACTCCCGAAATACCGTCTCGTAGTCCCAAAAGTATATGCTCAACAGGGGATCTCCCACGTGCGCAATAATAAAATAAATGCCCGCCTTGTCTCGCCACACGCCCATAATAATATTTCCACCTTGTCTCGCCACATACGCACCCCTCCCCCCCACATATATATGTATATAGCCTACCTTGTCACGCCGCATGTGCATAAATCAATAGTAATAATAGCATGGCAGAAACCTCGTGCAAACGCCCGAACAAAACTTCCCAACAATATAACGTGCCAATATCACTTCTCATAAATTGCACCTCAAATGCTCAAATATTATAGCATATCACAGATTTGCACATCAAGTGCTCAAATATTACAATTTATCATAAATTACACATCAAGTGCTCAAATATTATAATTTATCATAAAATTCAACAATACATTATTTTTCACAATAAGGAGCCCATGGCTCGACCATAATATACACAAAATCTTAACAAATATATCTGGGAGTGAACAATTCAACAAAATAATATTTCACATAAAAGTCAAGGTGGCAATCACACCAAATCATCATATAAAAACAAATCCAACAAAACAAGGATTTAGGAAAGATAATTAAAGGATTTAATAAGTGCCAAAATTTTCCAATTTAATACATAAGGGCGTCTAAGGATTTTAACCAATGTAATTTGCACATATAAACCAAGTACATACTTGTCACCTCGCGTACATGGTTTTTAATTACACAAATTGCATATAAGACTCAATGCCTAAGGAAAATTTCCCCCACTCAAGGTTAGGCAAGATACTTACCATTTTCCAAAATTGCCTTCTTGCTTGAATTGACCTCCGGACCGCTCGAATCTATCCAAATTAATTGTATAACTTCATTGAAATTCATCAGAAATAATTCCGGATAATAAAACGTCGACTTAAACATTTATTCTAAAAGTCAACAAAAGTCAACGCTGGACCCGCCTCTCGGAACCCGACATAATTTCCATGCAATCTGAACATCCATTCCGATACAAGTTCAACCATACCAAAATGACTAAATTCTGATAACAATTCGACCCTCAAATCCTCAAATCTATCCAAGTGGGTTTTCAAATATTTCCAACTTAAATCACCAATTAAATGTTAAGAACAACGATGGATTCGGGGTAATCTAACCAAAATTGAGTTAAGAACACTTACCCCAATATTTTTCTTGAAAATCTCTCAAAAATCGCCTCCCCCCGAGCTCCAATTCGTCAAAAATGGAAAATGGGACGAAGTCCCATTTTCAGAACTTAAACTCTCTGCCCAGACATTTGCTCTACGCGATCGCGGACTTGTCCACGCGATCGCGAAACATAATTCTCCCACTTCCCATATTAACCCTACGCGATTTCGGACTTTTTTACACGATCACGAAGCTCAAACTCACAACCCTACGCGATCGCGGACTCGTCCACCCGATTGCGAAGCATTAAACGTGTGACCTCTACTTCTGTTCCACTTACTCTATGCGAACGCAACCTTCTTCACACGTTCGCGAATAACAAACTCGCATAGCTATGCGATCGTGGCCCTCTTCACACGATCGCGAAGAACAAAATCATCACTGGCTCAAACAAGCCTACGCGATCGCGGACATTCTCATGCGATCTCATAGAAGGAAACCAGTGACAGAAAACCAACATTCTTCAGCTGGAATGCCAAGTCCAAAATTGATCCGTTAACCATCCGAAACTCACCCGAGGCCCTCGGGACCTTAATGAAATACACAAACAAGTCCTAAAATATCATACGGACATAGTCAAAACCTCAAATCACATCAAATAACGCTATAATCACAAATCACACCCCAATTCAAGCTTATTGAAATTTAATAATTTCTAACTTCTACATTCGATGCTGAAAACCTATCAAGTCAAGTCCGATTGACCTCAAATTTTGCACACAAGTCATAAATGACATAACGGAGCTATGAAAATTTTCGGAACTGGATTCCAACCCCAATATCAAATAGTCAGCTCCCCGGTCAAACTTCCCAAAAATTCAATTTTTTTCATTTCAAGCCAAATTCTACTATGGACTTCCAAATAATTTTCCGGACATGCTCCTATGTCCAACATCACCATACAGAGCTATTCAAATCATCAGAATTCGAATATGAGGTCGTTTACACATAAGTCAAATCTCCAGTCAACTCTTTTCATTTAAGTTTCTAAATAGGAATTGTTCTTTCAATTCAATTTCGAATCTTCCGAAAATCAAACTCGACCACACCCGCGGGTCATAATACATATTACGAAGCTGCTCGAGACCTTAAGTCACTGAACGGGGCATTAATTCTTAAAACGACAAGTCGGGTCGTTACATTCTCCCCCTCTTAAACATACGTTCGTCCTCGAACGTGCCAAGAACTATTCTGCTGACATTAGATTACTGAGTGCATTATTCCACACATACTCACGGGTGCTTCTACATCACCGTAAATTTAACAGGGGTCCGACAACATCATCTCAGTGGAGATTATTTCTTTTATTCACACTTATAAGCCTTTAAGCCAATTCCTTACACTCCAAATAAATTTCAAATTCCTTACATCAACACACGGTATTAGTTCCAACCGGTTGTAGCAATTCGTGCCTACGCACACATCACACGCATATCCATAACCACATCCCTGGTCATAATAGTTGTTTATAATTAATTTCAGCATCCTCAATTAATCTCATATTCTCCAAAATCTCATTTCAACTTTTCGTAACACTGGCAGCAATACGCGAGGCATGAATACCTCATAATTATTTACCTGAATTCACGAGTCACATTTAACGTCACCCGGGCACTCACCTCGTAGGTTAAAACTCAATAATTACAGCACGATTATGACTAACTATGCACAGAAAGATATACAAGAATTATCAAATAAGCCCATCAGACATGACTCCCTATTAATACTATAGTACAAATTTAAATTTCAGAAAGGGAGAATTTAAACTCATAAAAATTTTCACCACAAGGACCTCGTCCTTATACAACTTTCACCGCAGCTTATAGCCCGGTTTAAATATTTCACATCATATAAAAATGCGAGGATTTCATCCTCAACTCCGAAACACAAGTATTTTGTACATTGTGCCAATTGAAATTTTCAATTTCCTTTCTTTCTTATTTTCAATATATTTCATAAACAGTTTTCATAACACATAATGAACCCTCATCCCGGTAGTGCATATAATTCATAAAATTGAAATCAATTATTTTGAAATCACATCAAAACCCACTGTAGTGAATAATAAAATTACTTTTGGACTTATAGCCCTCAATGGTCCATAAAACAAAATGATAGACACGTGCTAACACAATCAAATCTCCCCACAGGGATAAACATATAAGTGAGTCACAAAATTACGAAGCTCACCCATAAGTGGAGCATAATAGGAGGACTCACCTCAATATTCATAACCGAATCAAATTAAGAAAAAATATCCTTTTATAACAAATCGGGATCGTACCTGTAATGACACCATCTGGTGTAGTGGCCTCAGCCACACCATAGCGAATATATCAACGGGCTGGGCCTCTCCCTCTAGGGCGCCCTCTACCCATCTGTCCTACACTTCTAACTGGCTGTGCACTTGGAATATTAAGTGAAATAAAGCCTGTAGCCCGAGCGTTTTGATGACATTCGCCTCTCCTAGGTACGGGACAGTCTCTCGTGATGTGCCTAGTATCACCACACTCATAACAACCTATCTGAGGTTGCGGCTGCTCGTGCTGAGTCTGTGCCGGATAACTGAAATAACCACTTTAAGAATCTTGTGTCGGTAGTGCACTAAAAGTATTAACTGGAGCACTACGAGTACTCTAAATTGTGGACTAGGCTGACCGATTGCCCGAGCCTCCGCCATGATGAGTCATAACTGCAGAGTAGAATCTACTAAATCCTCCAGAGTTCTGAGACCTTTTGGCCTCCTTTGACTCCTTCTCCTCACTTCGAACATGTCCTAACATCCTGGCAGTCTCTACTACTTGCTAAAATGGAATGTCAGTCTGCAACTCTCGAACCATACATAGTTTTAAATCATAATTGAGCGTTTCAACGAATCTGCAGACTCGCTCTCTAACTATAGGAACCAAGATAGGTATATGGCGGGCTAACTCACTTAACCTGATAGCATATTCTAACACCGTCATGATGACCTTACGCAGCCGTTAAAACTCTGTGTGCCATGCATCCTAAAGATTCTAGGGAACAAACTCTTTCAAAAACATCTCCGAAAAATAAGCCCAAGTTGGTGGTATGGCATCGGCTAGTCTACCTTCTTCATAAATGTGCCACCATTGATACGCTGCTCCTGACAACTGAAATGTAGTAAAGGCAACTCCGCTCACTTCCACAATACCCATAGTGCGGGGAATAGTGTGACACATTTTTAGAAATCTGTGAGCATCCTCGGTAGTTGTGCCACTGAAGGTAGGTGGACTATACCTCTTAAATCTAGGGGTGGGCATTCGGTACTTCGGTACGGTATTTAATAACTACGGTTCGGTACTTCGGTATTCGATATATCAATTGTGCATACCAAATATCATACCAAAATAGTTCGGTACAGTTCGGTATTTTCTTATTTGATTCAGTACGGTTTCGGTTCATACCAAAGTCTTTCAAATCTCCCAAGATTATGCCTAACATCTCTTCTGCTGAGAATTCAACCTCTTTGTGCACATAAATGTATTTTTTCTTTTGCTTTGATTTCATCAAGAGCTGCTTTGACTCAAAGTCAAACTTAGAAAAAGATATACAAAAAGGGGAAGAAAACCAAAACTGCCTACTGCCTTAAGTCTCTAAGCCTAAGGGAGGCCGCTGGGCGCTAAGGGATTAGGGGGCTTGGGGTGTTGGGCTTAGGTTTATTGGGCTGAAAAATAGAAATAGAGATAGAGGTGAACTTGGACTTAAAACATTTGGTATTTCGGTATACCAAAATATCAAAAACTCAATACCGAATACCGTACTGAAATACCGCAATATCTGTAATGAAGTATACCGAAATTCTAAAAAAATCGATACCAAAATACCACATTAATTCGGTTCGGTTCGGTTCGGAATTCGGTTCTTCGGATTTTATGCCCACCCCTGCTTAAATCTCTCAAGTCTCTTTTGTTCTTCTTCTGATGCCTCTGGCCTGACCTCAGGCTGAACCGGAATAACAGGATGTACCGGTACTATACTCGCAACCTGGCCAATATAAACCTACTGCTCTGGAGTACGGGCGGTAGGAGTCTGAGTTACTCCCCCAATCTGTGAAATATTTGGTGCAACGGAGATCAATCACGCCTGAGTTAATGTACCAAACATATTCAAGAACTGTGCTAAGGTCTTCTGAAGTCCGGGTAACAACAGGTACTTCTGGTACCTGTCCCCCAACTGGAGCTACTGGCGGCTCCTCAACTGCTGCTCTGACAGGTGCTCTAGTTGAGGCACGTGTCCTTCCTCGGCCTCTTGCGGCCCTAGAAGAATGCGCAGCTGCCTGCTCAGCTAACCTGGTAGCACGTTTTCTCACCATCAGAGAGAGAATAGAGATACAAAGGCTCAAATTTAAGATTCAACAAATTCCACACGAGATGAATGAAAGAAGTGGAAATTTCCTAACAGTTCTGTAGCCTCCCGAAGATAAGTACAGACAACTCCGTACCGATCCGTAAGACTCTACTAAACTCGCTTATGATTCATAGCACCTATGAACCTAGAGCTCTAATACCAACTTGTCACGATCCAAATCTCCTTTCGTAAGCTATCGTGATGGCACCTAGTCTTAGGGACTAGGTAAGACTAACATTTACTGAATAACAACGATAATTAAATAACATCTAACAATTTTATTTTATTTTTGAAATGAAAATCTCTATAAAATTTACAATTCCCAAAACCGGTGTACAAGTCATAAGCTATATTGATTTACTAGAAAACCTATAAATACAATTGTTTTGAAGTAGAGATAAAACAATGCAAGAACAATATCGGAAGGTGACTCCGAAGCTTGCGAATGCAGTAACAGGTTTACCTTGAGTCTCCACAGCAAGATCTATACAGCTAGCTAGCAATCAACTGACTCCAATTTTCCTGGCTCTACACAAAAATGTGCAGAAGTGTAGTGTGAGTACACCGCAGTCGGTACCCAGTAAGTATCAAGACTAACCTCAATGGAGTAGTGACGAGGTACAGTCAAAACACTCACTAGTCAAATAACCTGTGCTATACAAAATAATTAAAAACAAATAGCAGTGATAGCAACAATAATCCACTAGTGATATAAACAGTAAGGCAGCAAAAACACGATAATTATTACTCAGACGAATAAGAAACACAAGAACAACCAATTAAACAAGTCTTTCACATATAATCTCTTCAAATAAATACCCTCTTAGCATAACCATAAAATACGGTTCTCGATCCCCTTTTATAATCTCATGGCACCTCGTGCCCATATCTCTAATCACAACCGCACGAACAACTCTCGTGCCAAATATTTCAATACATAAGATCCACACGATTAGTTTATTTTCAATAAAATAAGGTTAAAATTTTTAAACTAAGTAAGAATTCAACAAAGAAATGAGTTTATTTTAGAAATAGTTTAAGTAAAGAAAAATGACACTTCAATTTAAATACAACATCAGATAATATATTGCTTCAGATGTAAAGCTTATTAATTCAAAATTTATTAGTAACTTCTTTTATTTAAAATAATGCAGTCATCGAAAATCGGTAAAAATCAGAAATATAAATCTTCAGTGTCTCGTACTAAAAATCCCAAGCCAACACAACACAACAAGGAATACAAACACATAGTAAAAAATCAAATAATACATCACGGCAGATCACAAGAATTGACCTATCACGGAAATACAAAATAACCAAAGACAAGTGCAACCATAGATAGATGTCAACAAAAGGGCACTTCCGAGATACCGTCTCGTAGTCCCAAAAGTAAATGCTCAACAGGGGATCTCCAGAGGTACCGTCTCTGTTACACTATGTGCGTCCCAAGGTGACGTAATGAATATGAGACTTGTTAATCATGATTTAAATGCTTTTAAAATCATAATATGGCTATATATGATGTTTGGATAGAAAATATGAAGGTAGAGAAAAATCGGATTAAAGTTGGGAAAAACCGACTAAGGATTTGCCTTATAACAGAGGTTTTTGAGAAATAAATTTCGTGTTCTATATGAGGTCTTTTTGGAACATATTATATACAAAATTTAAGGTCATGGAAAGTAGTTTCCAACGCTGTTAACCATTCATTCCTACGACACTCGGATAAATAATTATAAGCGTTGGAAGAAGGACCAATAGTAGGGTGCCAAGTAGCACCTTTTGACTTTTCAAACAAAATGGATATTTAAATCCTTATTGTTATGAAAATATTATATTATGAATGTCCATTCATTGCTCCGCTATAGATAATCTTTCTGAAGAAGATTATCCATTTAGTACTCTGTTCAAATTTATCTACAAGCAGCTGATGCAGGCAGGATGCAAGCAACTCAATGGAATGATTTGCAGCAGCTTCTTATTAAACAGGCAGGTTGCAAGCAGCTCATATAGACAACTTACAAGCAGCTAAAGAAATGCCTTGCAGCTGCTTCCTGAAAAGCCTCGCAACTACTTCCTTTTCTATGAATAGAGGAGTTTTCAGTTCATTATGAATATAACTTTGAAAGTTGAATAAAATATCAATCTCCCTCTATACTTGTTTTCACTTTATTTCTTTTATATTCTTTATTTTATAACACGTTATCAGCACGATTTGTTTCTGGTAGTCCTTGCCATAACTTTGAAGTTCGGGTATTTCTTAAAGCGGATTTGAACATCCGTGCAATTCAGCATGCGTTGCTGGATATGTTCAGAGTTGAGAAAAGTGACATGCATTTCTTGGTGAAGGTAGAAGAGCTCAGCTAGTTTTAGCATGCAATTCACCGGACCTTGAATAGGTAAGGGGAAAATGAGTACGTGAGGAAGTGCCATTCTTTATTGGCCACTCCAAAATCCTGATGGAGCCTTTTGCTTATATTTTAATATATTTATCATCCCTTGCTTGGTTATATGTTACATATATAGTACCTATTTTGGTATTTGTTTTTATCCTAATTCTATTAATAAATGATTACAAAGTGGATAAAATTGTTAGACCACTTAAACTCCAGCAGAGTTTGCAAGAAATATACAGCCACCAGAAGTGGTTATATTTCGTATATCTCATTGTAACTAAATTTTGTTAACCACTAGAAGTGGCATATGCCTATGACCACCGGAAGTGATAATTTAGGCTTTCTATGGTTACAATTAAAGACAAACTAGAGAAATATTCTCTATATTACATACATGCCTCAATTTGCTCCTGAAGTAGTAAATATTTTAAAAGAGATTGAAGCGTCACAATTTGATGTGATTAGTGCGCGTTCAAATAATTATGTTCGATTTCCTGAAGGATGAGAATTTTTGATAAATAGTAATCCATTCACTGAAGTGAATGCGATAATATTAATAAAGCCATAAATATGAACGTGCTCTATATTACAATTCACCTCAAGAAGAGTTAATATGAATGATAGAATATATACTCAATATTTCATATTTTAAATTTGCTCCTGAAATAGGAAAATATTTTGAAGTAGTGTCTTTCTGTACTTAAACAAAATAATGAGCTACTTAAAGTTATTTTTGATGCACATTTTCATTCCCTGGAGTGAATGAAGAAATACCACAACTCACCTCCTAAAGAGGTAGAATAATAGAGGATATACATATTATTTTTATGGCATAAAGATCATTGTCGCACGTACCTGTTGTACGTTAAACATCTTGGATAATTTTATTAAGTATCATTCTAAGGCAAAAACATTCTTGTAGAATGCTTTCTACTACAACCACATTAATATATTATGGTTAGTTATTGAGTTCCCCGAAGGAAATAACAACTCGTGTATCTTTCCTTAAAAGATGCAATGACTATGTGGTTGCCGTATTGATACAAAATATTCAGATGTTAATGATATTTCTCCTTGAAGAAAATATTTGTTACAAAGTTAGTGGTAGAAATATTAAAATTCTTAATTTTCTTCATTTATAAATTTAGAATTAGCTTTATATTGTTCATTTGATTATGATTTTCTCTCATGACACCAGAAGTGTCTGAGCAATATTTGATAAGACAACAAAACTGATGAACTCCCGATAGACTTGGAGGCAAAGCAA
>AWOL01S0084973.1:2301-16107 GCA_000715115.1 Nicotiana otophora
TAGGATAGATGCATCTATGGATCGCGCCGCACGTCCCTCGGCAGTGTACACGACACTCTGGATCGGGCTGTACGTCCTCGGCAGAAATCGTGCTTAATAATAATAATTTCACGATACTTTAATAATTTATTTCAGCTTGTGAAGCTAGTTAATAAATTGTAAAAATCCTTGAAATATAATGAATTATTATTCTTGCTTGTTAAGGAATTTAATTGTTACTCATGTAAATGAGATTTAATTGATAAATCGGAAATTATTTGAATTGAAGGAATTTAATTAATATATTGAGAATTGTTACATTTGAAGGAATTTGATTATTTTCGCTGATTAAATAAATTATTACAAATTATGTAAATCATGATGATTTAAAAATTCTAATTTTATTTCAGTTATTATTATTGACCCATAGTGAGTGTCAAAGCCGGCCATCTCGTCTCTACCACTTCGAGATTAGGCTTGATACTTCTGGGTACACGTTATTTTCGTACTCATACTACACTTGCTGCACATTTTATTGTGCAAGTACATATATGTATAGCGGCCTTGTGGGTGCAGATGTGTGGTTAATAATTGTGGGGACATAGGTGAGCTGCATTCTATATTACGATCCGCAACTAACAGAATCTCCGTCAGAGTTATTATACTTTCCTGTTTAATTTCTATTCTGGACAGATGCTGTATTTTATTTTAATTCTCTAGTAAATGCTCATGCTCTTGTGACACCGGAATTTGTGAATGATTGTGAATTGTTTAGAAATTTAGTTTTAAAAATATTTATCATTTACTCTATGAGTTTTATCTTTACTATTTCATTGAAGAAATTTTTATTTCAAAAATACTAAAATGGGTAATTAAGCTAATTGACTATGGTTGGCTTGCCTGACAGTGTTGTCTGGCGCCATCACGACCTTTTTGAATTTTGGGCCGTGACAAATAACTTGTTTCTCCTTATTTGAGCTACACTAGTATATGTAACTATCCTGTTTAGTTTACAATAGCATGCCTACGTGTCTTAACTGCCTATCTGAAGTCTGTGCAACATGTTTAGTGAAATTCCCGCTTTTCCTTGACTTGAACTTAGTCTAAATTGTAGGCTTTCTTGTTGTAACTGTTATTTATATTGGTTGAGTTGCATATTTACTTTGGGACTGCGGGAGATCTCCCTATACTGCATATTTACTTTGGGACTGCGAAACGGTATTCTGGGAGATCTCCATGTTCTGCATATTTACTTTGGGACTGTAGAACGAAATTCCGAGAGATCCCCCTGCATATTTATGTTTGGGACTACGAGACGGTATCTCGGGAGATCCCCCCGTTGTTATCTCTGTGTACTGAGCTATTGTCTTCTATGATGTCATTCTTGCTTAATTTCAGTCTTTATTTTACAGCGGTATTTCATTCTATCTTGTTTTATTATATATATACCAGTAGGGCCCTGACCTGTCCTCATCACTACTCGATCGAAGTTAGCCTTGGCACTTACTGGATACCGTTATTGTGTACTCATGCCCTTCCCTGCATATGTTTTTTGTGTGCAGATCCAGGTACCGCTTATCAGCTACATTATCAGTGAGGCGAGATAGCTGTAGATACTTCAAGGTATATCTGTCGCGTCTGCAGACCTCGGAGTCCCTATCTACTCTTCCTCTTGTCAAACACTTCTTGTATTTCCTTTTGTTAGACTCTGGAGCATAGAAATACTGTTTTCTTTCTGTAGATTATGACTTATGATATTCCAAGTTTTAGGAGAGTTTATGTACATTTCGAGAGTGATTATTGAATATGCCGAGCGGCATCTTAATTTCTTATTTAAATTTACCTGTTAGTTGTTAACTTTTATGTTTTTCATTTCATTTTCGTAAAATGTTAGGCTTACCTAGTCATAGAGACTAGGTGCCGTCACGACGGTTCACGGAGGGAGAACTTGGATCGTGACAAGTTGGTATTAGAGCTCTAGGTTCATAGGAGTCGTGAGTCACAAGCCGATTTATTAGAGTTTTGCGGATCGGTACGGAGACATCTGTACTTATCTTCGGGAGGTTATGGAACTGTTAGGAAAATTTCACTTCATTTGATTCCTTGTCGTGCTAAATTATTGGCTTCAAAATTTTAAACTTTTATCTTCTATTCTCTCACAGATTGTGAGGACACACGCAACCGGAGATGATCAGGCACCCGCGCCCCCTGTTAGAGCCGCCCGAGGCCGGGGCCGGGGCCGGGGTAGAGGCCGAGGATGCCCACGTGGAGCAGCCAGAGCACTCAAGCGAGCTGCCACAGAGGAGCCACCAATAGCTCCAGTCGGAGCGCAGGCACCTGAGACGCCTGCTACTACTACTCCAGCTCTTCAATCGACCCTTGCACAGTTCCTGAGCATGTTCGGCACTCTAGCTCAGATAGGGTTGATTCCCCTTGCTCCAGCCATATCTCAGGTCGGGGGAGGAGCACAGACTCCCGCCGGCCGAACCCCAGAGCAGCAAGTTCAAGTTGATCAGATTTCAGAGGTTATACCGGTACCACCTGTAGCCCCAATTCAGCCCGAGGGTAGGGCAACAGTTTCAGAGGAGGAGCAATGTAGGCTCGAGAGGTACAAGAAGTACGACCCTCTTACATTTAGTGGTCTAGCGTCAGAGGATGCTCAGGGATTTCTGGAGGGGTGCCACCGTATCCTCCGTACTATGGGCATAGCAGAGTCGAGTGGGGTTTCTTTCATAACTTTTCGATTTCGAGGAGTAGCCTATTAGTGGTGGCGTACTTATGAGTTGGACAGTCCAGCTGAGGCAGCTTCCCTTACATGGACTCAGTTCTCGAATATGTTTTTGAGAGAGTATGTCCCTCAGAGCCTCAGGGACGCATGGCGCGCAGAGTTTGAGCAGTTGCGTCAGGGTGCTATGACTATTTCAGAGTATGCAGTCTATTTCAGTGACTTGGCTAGACATGCACCGGCCTTAATTTCTACAGTTCGAGTGAGGGTCAGTCAGTTTATTGAGGGACTCCATCCCAGCATCAGGACTAGCATGGCCCAGGAGCTAGAGATGGATATCTCGTATCAGAAGGTGGTGAGTATTGCTAGGAGAGTGGAGGGCATGCTTGCTCGGGATAGGAAGGAGAGAGAGGCCAATAGGTCTCGAGAGTCTGGCCATTATTCTGGTGCTCATGCTCCAGCTGCAGTTCGACATGGTAGGGACTATGTGAGTCGCCCCGTTCATTCAGCTCTTCTAGCCGCCAGTGGTATTTCAGCTCCTCCTAGACCTCAGGAGCCTTATTGTGCACATCTAGTATCTAGTGTGCCTCTTGCATGGGGTGCTTTCAGCGGTCAGTCTAGCAGACCTGGACCGAGTCAGCCACAGCCGCCACGCCCTCCTAGAGCTTGTTTTGAGTGTGGCATCACTCGCCATATGGTGAGGGATTGCCCCATACTTAGGAGGGGTTTACCTCCACAGACTTCTCAGCCACAACGTACTCCATAGGGTTCCCGGGCTATGATTACAGCACCAGCTGCCACTCCACCTGCTCAGCTAGCTCGAGGTAGAAGTCGGGGAGGTAGAGGTCACCCTAGAGTGGGAGGCCATGCCAGATACTATGCCTTTCCTGGTCGTACAGAGGCAGTTGCTTCCGATTCTGTCATTACAAGTATTGTTCTGGTTTGTCATGCATTGGTTCTATTAGATCTAGGCTCCACTTATTCCTATGTGTCATCTTATTTTACCCCTTATTTGGGTGTATCTCGAGATTCTTTGAGTTCCCATTTTTATGTGTCTACTCATATGGGAGATTCGCTTGTTGTGGACCGTGTGTATCGGTCGTGTTTAATTACTCTTAGTGGTTTTGAGACCAGAGTCGATTTATTATTTCTCAGCATGGTAGATTTTGATGTTATCTTGGGCATGGACTACTTGTCGCCCCATTATGCTATTCTTGATTGTCACGCCAATACCGTAACGCTGGCTATGCTAGGTTTACTATGATTAGAGTGGAGGGGTACCTTAGATTACACTCCCAACAGAGTTATTTCATTTCTTAAAGCTCAACGAATGGTTGAGAAGGGGTTCGACGCGTATCTAGCCTATGTGAGAGATGTATACCCCTACAATTGAGTCAGTCCCGGTAGTGAGGGACTTCCCAGATATGTTTCCAGCTGATCTTCCAGGCATGCCGCCTGACAAAGATATTAATTTTGGCATTGATTTATTGTCGAACACTCAGCCCATCTCCATTCCTCCTTATCGCATGGCCCCTCCTGAGTTGAAGGAGTTGAAGGAACAGTTACAAGAATTGCTTGATAAGGGCTTCATTCGGCCCAGTGTGTCACCTTGGGGGTGCTCCTGTCTTGTTTGTGAAGAAACAAGATAGTTCTATGCGTATGTGCATTGATTATTGACAGTTGAACAAAGTTACAGTAAAGAATCGGTGACCTATTTTATCAGTTACAGGGTGCCCAAGTGTTTTCCAAGATTGACTTACGTTCAGGTTATCATCAGTTGAAGATTCGGGAGTCAGACATCCCAAAGACTGCTTTCAGGATTCAGTATGGTCATTACGAGTTCCTTGTGATATCATTTGGGCTGACCAACGCCCCAACAATATTTATGCATTTGATGCATAGTGTATTTCGACCCTATCTTGACTTATTCATCATTGTTTTTATTGACGACATTCTGGTGTACTCCCGGAGTCAGAAAGATCATGATAAGCACCTGAGGACTGTGCTTTAGACCTTGAAAGAGAAGAAATTATATGCAAAGTTCTCAAAATATGAGTTCTGGTTGGATTCCGTGGCATTTTTGGGTCACGTAGTGTCGAGTGAAGGGATCAAGGTGGATCCGAAGAAAGTTGAAGTGGTGCAGAGTTGGCCCATACCATCCTCAGCTACAGAGATTCGGAGTTTTCTTGGTTTGGCGGGTTATTACCGTCGATTTGTTGAGGGATTTTCATCTATTGCAGCACCTATGACCAGGTTGACCCAGAATAGTGTTCCGTTCAGGTGGACAAATGAGTGTGAGGATATCTTTCAAAAGCTCAAGACGGCTTTGACTACAGGCCCAGTATTGGTATTGCCTTCAGGTCCAGGATCTTATACAGTTTATTGTGATGCATCGTGAGTTAGCCTCGGTGCGGTGTTGATGCAGGACCGTAGGGTGATTGCCTACGCGTCCAGACAGCTGAAGGTGCATGAAAAGAACTATACTGTCCATGCCCTCGAGTTAGCTATTATTGTTCATGCCTTGAAGATTTGGAGGCATTATTTGTACGGTGTCCCTTGTGAGATCTACACTGATCACCGGAGTTTGCAGCATCTGTTCAAGCAGAAGGATCTTAATTTGCGTCAGAGGAGGTGGTTAGAGTTGCTTAAGGATTATGATATCACCATTCTGTACCGCCCTGGGAAGGCCAATGTAGTGGCCGATGCTTTGAGTCGTCGGGCAAAGAGTTTGGGGAGTTTAGCATATCTACCAGCAGCAGAGAGGCCCATGGCGTTAGATGCTCATGCCTTAGCCAGCCAGTTTGTGAGATTGGATATTTCTGAGCCGAGTCAAGTGTTGGCTTGTGTGGTCTCTCGGTCTTCTCTTTATGATCGTATTAGGGAGCATCAGTATGATGACCCATATCTGCTTGTCCTTAAAGACACGGTTCAGCACAGTGATGCTAAGGAGGTCATTATTGGGGATGCAGGGCAGGCTATGTGTGCCCAATGTAGACGGATTGCGTGAGTTGAATCTTTAGGAGGCTCACAGCTCGCGGTACTTCATTCATCTGGGTTCCACAAAGATGTATCAGGACTTGAGGCAGCATTATTGGTGGCGTAGGATGAAGAAGGACATAGTAGAATATATAGCCCGATGTCTGAATTGTCAGCAGGTTAAGTATGAGCATCGACATCCGGGTGGATTGCTTTATAAGTTAGAGATCCCGGAGTGGAAATGGGAGCGGATCACTATGGATTTCGTTTTTGGACTCCTACGGACTCAGCGGAAGTTTGATGCAGTTTGGGTGATTGTGGATAGGCTCACCAAGTCAGCTCATTTACTTCCTGTGATGACTACCTATTCTTCCGAGCAGCTGGCTCGAGTTTATATTCGCGAGATTGTCAGACTTCATGGCATGCCGGTATCTATCATCTATGACCGGGGTATGCAGTTTACATCACGGTTCTGGAGAGCCGTACAACATGAGTTGGGTACTCGGGTGGAGTTGAGCACAACATTTCACCCTCAGACGGACGGATAGTCCGAGCTCACTATTCAGATTCTAGAGGATATGCTCCGTGCGTGTATGATGGAGTTTCGAGGTTCTTGGGATCAATTCTTTCCATTTGCGGAGTTTTCCTACAACAACAATTATCAGTCCAGCATTCAGATGGCACCGTATAAGGATCTGTATGGTAGGCGGTGTCGGTCTCCAGTGGGATAGTTCGAGCCGGGCGAGGCCAGATTATTGGATACAGACTTGGTTCAGGATGCCTTGGAGAAGGTTAAGGTAATTCAGGCTAGACTTCGCATAGCCCAGTCCAGATAGAATAGTTATGCGGATTAGAAGGTTCGCGATGTTGCATTCCTGGTTAGAGAGCGGGTCTTGCTCCGGGTTTCTCCTATGAAGGGCGTCATGAGGTTCGAAAATAAGGGAAAGTTGAGCCCAAGGTTCATTGGTCCATTTGAGATGTTGGGGAGGTTGCTTATAAGCTTGCCTTACCTCCCAGCCTAGCAGGAGTTCATCCGGTATTCTATGTTTCTATGCTCCGGAAGTTTCACAGTGATCCGTCTCACGTGTTAGATTTCAGCACAGTTTAGTTGGATAAGGATCTATCTTATGTTGAGGAGCCATGGGCTATTTAAGACAAGAAGGTTCGAAAGCTGTGGTTAAAGAACATTGCATCAGTGAAGGTTCAGTGGAGGGGTAAGCCAGTCGAGGAGGCGACTTGGGAGACCGAGCAGGATATGCGCAACCGTTATCCTCATCTTTTCACCACTTCAGGTATGTCTCGTGCTCATTCGAGGACGAACGATTATTTTAAGAGAAGGAGGATGTAATGACCTAGCAGATCGTTTTGAGAGTTATAGCTCCAATCCCCTATTAATTGCTTCCCTCGTATCTATTTTTGCTATTGTAACTTGCTGGGAGGTTTCGTTTTGGTTTTTGGAGTGTTTTGGGACACTTAGTCCCTAAACGGAAGCTTAATTCTGAAGATTTGGACCGTAGTCGAAACTGTGTAAAGATGACTCCGGAATGGAGTTCAGTCAATTTTGTTAGCTCCGTTGGGTGATTTTGGGCTTAGGGGCTTGCCCGAATTGTATTTTGGAGGTTCGTAGCTTATTTAGGCTTGAAATGGCGAAAGTCGAATTTTTGGAGATTCTGACCGGTAGTGGACTTTATGATATCGGGGTCGGAATCCGATTTCGGAAGTTGGAGTAGTTCCGTAATGTTGATTATAACTTGTGTGCAACATTTAGGGTCAATCGGACTTGGTTTGATGAGTTTCGGCATCTGTTGTCGAATTTGGAAGTTTCAAGTTCTTTAAGTTTGAATTGGATGGTGATTCATGCTTTTAGTATTGTTTGATGTGATTTGAGGGATCGACTAAGTTTTTATGATATTTTAGAACTTGTTGGTATATTTTGTTGAGGTCTCGGGGGCCTCGGGTGAGTTTCGGGTGCTTAACGAAATGAGATTTGGACTTAGTCCATTGTAGAAGTTTCAGGCATCTGGTGTTTTCGCACCTGCGGTGGGGAGACCGCAGGTGCGGGCTTGCAAATGCGAAGAAGCAAGACCAGAAGCGGAAATGGAGGAGTTGCCAGGGATCACAGGTGTGAGGTGAATACCACATCTGGGATGCCCGCAAATGGGCTAGAATGTTCGCAGAAGCGGTCAAGGACCGCAGAAGCAGGAGTGTTTCCGCAGGTGCACACGCGCAGGTGCGGCCACCCTATCGAAGATGCAGGACTTGAGAACTTCAGTGATTTTCGCACCTGCGATGATTTTCCCGCAGGTGCAGTTGAAGGCTCGTAGAAGCGAGTTCGCTGGGCAGAAAAGAGAGGATTTCGAGGGTTTCGTCATTCATCACCATTTGACTTTGAGAGCTCGAATTTAGGCGATAATGCGAAGGATTTTCAAAGGAAGTTATTGGGTAATGATTACTAACTCGTTTTTGATTGTATTCCATTAATCCGTTGTTGATTTCATCATTTAATTAGGGATTTGAGTTGGAAATTTGGGGAAAATTTGAGAAAAGTTCTTAGGCCGAATTTTGGGGCTTTGATCGAGACTTTGGTATCGGATTTGAGTAAATTTGGTATGGTTAGACTCGTGAGTGAATAGGTGTTCGTAATTTATGACTTTTACCCGATTTTCGAGACGTGGACCCGGGGAGGAGTTTTGGGCGATTTTCCAATTTCTTGTGTTTGCTCTGATTTTATTAGCTAGATTAGTTTCTTGTAGTTATATTTCTGTTATGTAATTAATTTTGGCTAGATTTGGGCCAGTCGGAGTCGGATATTCGTGGGAAAGTCATTGTGACTGATTGATTGAGCTTGGTTTGAGGTAAGTGGCTTGCCCAACCTTGTGTGGGGGAACTCCCCTTAGGATTTGGTACTGTTTTGATATGTGAGCGCCGTGTACGTGAGGTGGCGAGTACGTACACAGGCTATTTGTTGTAAAACTCCGTTTTCACTAAGTAATAACATGTTTCTCCTTATTTGAGCTACACTAGCATATGTAACTGTCCTGTTTAGTTTAGAATAGCATTCATACGTGACTTAACTGCCTATCTGAACTCTGTGAAGCATGTTTAGTGAAATTTCTACTTTTCCTTGACTTGAACTTAGTCTAAATTGTAGGTTTTCTTACTGTAACTGTTATTTTTGTTAGTTGAGCTGCATATTTACTTTGAGACTACGGAACAGTACTCTGGGAGATCCCCCTGTACTGCATATTTACTTTGGGACTACGGAACGGTATTCCGGGAGACTCGCTTTCACATTTACGTTTGGGACTACGAGACGGTATCCCGGGAGATCCCCCCATTGTTATCTTTGTGTACTGAGATGTTGTCTTCTATGATTTCATTCTTGCTTAATTTCAGTCTTTATTTTACTGTAGTATTTCATTCTATCTTGTTTTATTATATGTATATATATACCAGTAGGGCCATGATCTGGCCTCGTCACTACTCGACCGAGGTTAGGCTTCGCACTTACTGGGTATCGTTGTGGTGTACTCGTGCCCTTCCCTGCACATGTTTTTCGTGTGCAGATCCAGGTACCACATATCAGCTGCATTATTAGTGAGGCGAGACAGTTGTAGAGGCATCAAGGTATAACTGACGCGTCCGCAAACCTCGAAGTCCCTATCTACTCTTCCCCATGTCAAACACTTCTTGTATTTCCTTTTGTTAGACTCTGGAGTATAGAAATACTATTTTCTTTCTGTAGTTTGTGAGTTACGATATTCCGGGTTTTGAGAGAGTTTATGTACATTTCGAGAGTGATTATTGTATATGCCGAGTGACATTTTAATTTCTTATTTAAATTTACCAATTAGTTGTTAGCTTTTATGTTTTTCGTTTCATTTCCGCAAAAAGTTAGGCTTATCTAGTCGTAGAGACTAGGTGTCGTCACGACAGTTCACGAAGTGAGAACTTGGGTCGTGACAGTAAAGGGGCAATTTTAGACCTTTTCCCTTTCTCTTATTCTTTTCTCTTTTTTTTTGAATAGTGTGTTACTGTAAATATTTCTGCATTTAATATATCAAAATAGTATATAGTGTAATAAAAATAATATATAATTATAATAAAATAACATATTAGTATTAAATATTATTGCCAATTGTTTTATACGGTAGTATACCAGAACGGTAAATAAATATACCAAAAAAGTATATTACTATTTTATGTTTATTCCCACACCTTCTTCTTATACAGTGGATAATACTTTCATGGAACACCATCAAACATTTCATTTAAGAAAGTATGAGTATGAGAACATCGTCTAAAATTTAAAAGGGGCCTGGAAATTGCGAAAAACCGTAAAAGGATCCAATTATAACAGTATATTATTACATTATATTATATATTATAACGGTACACTACTGCAGTAAATTTTATACTGTTGAATTATATAGTGTATACCAAAATAATGTAAAAGTATATTAAAATAGTATCTTATATTATATTATATTATATTGTGTATCGTAATAGTATACTATTACAATTAATTGTATACTGATGAATTAATTATTATATATCGAAATGATATACAGTGTATCATTTTGGTATATAATATAAAATCGTCTTCTTTGCTAGTGCAACGCAATTTCAACACAAAATTCAAAATTCTTCTTCAAAATCTCTACCAAATTAACTTAAAATTTAGCCACAACCTCTAATAGGCATTTCAAACGCACTCTAGTTAGAATTACATCGAAATAACTACAAACTCAATTTATGAGTTTCAAGCTTCAAGGTCCTTCACTGATAAATTTGGTTTCTCTTGCGACAGATCTTCGAAAATCAATGCTAACAATATAATTTACGCATCAAAGAACAAGATTTAATGAATTCCAAAAGCAAAAATACTCTCGAAAATTCAGATTTGAAAATTTGAACTCATATACATGGAGTTTTAATTTTTCTTCTTCGGATCAAGAATTTTGACCTCGTTTGGTAACGATTTCGACCTTAATCCCATTCAAAAATGAAGAATAAAACGATTAGAAATGTTTAATGGACATATACATCTTATTATGAGAGAGAGATGAAACAATTTTATTTACACTTGAGAATACAGTGAAAAAAAGTTCATAAGGGAATCTGAAGCATTAGCCGTCTCCTTAGAGTGCTAGGGTAAGTATTTAGTAATGTTAGTGGTTATAATGGATAGGTCGGATAATTAATTTGGGAAAAATAGGTATATATTGAAACGACATTTAAGATGGGTAGGTAATAAATTTGGGCTGCATAGGTAGGTTGTGCCATTTTCTCTTGAATATTTTGGGAAAATCACATTCGTAGGCCGATAATTTTTCTGGGTAGATTGAATTATAAGAAGAAAATAGAAAAGGAATACCGAGTGGGATAACAAAACTAGCGGATTGATCACTAAATAGATACAATAGGTGCAAATTATTCTTTTTTATTTTATGCCTTCCAGAAAATCAGGTGAAGTACTAATATTCATATAAATATTGAGAGTTCATTTAATCAGTATTAAGTCTTATCTTCCTTCTTTTTATGATGTTTTTCTTGTGATTGATCTCTCTTGTAATTGAAAGTAATTGTCAATCTATAGAGAACATGCACAATAGCAAAAAAGGCTTGCTTAGGTTAATACAATTTTTACAGTTTGTGGATATTATATTTAATTACTATTTTATTCAGACTTTAATTATTTTTATTAAATTTTAAACGAAAATAAATATACGCATTCAAGTGGTGAGAGAACAAACAATATTATTACTATCAAATATTTATATAGAGATGATAACTTAATAATAAGATCTGTATATAGATTCAAACATCTTAAATCTTAATCTTAAAACACAAAACAAACAAACAAATGAGAAATGCCAAGGTAGAGTCTAGAGATTGGAAAAAAGAATAAATGAAAATAAAGCTCTCATAATCATATGAACAGAAATAAAATTAGATAACTTCATCAGTAATTCTCCAACCATCCCACTTAAAATCCAACCGAAAGAAAAAAAACTAAAGTAATTGTGTTTACTCGAAAAATCGGATAACGTTAAATTTAGATATGGTTCTAAGGGTATGCAAATTTCTTTGATATAAAATGACAATACAGGTATTTTTGCTGTGAAAATGGAAAATGATGGAAGGGAAGACTGAAAAATATTAGAAGAACAAGCACAATGAAATCTTGATCTGCCCGCCCTATTGCAGTCTATCTCCCCTTTTATAATAGAGGGTCACTCCTTCATTTGTAACAACATAAAATAATACATATAGTGGAGAACCCATGATGGTTTGTCTCTCCCTTGATTCTCGCCAAGATTCTCCCCATTGGTGCACTTGTAACGGCTCTTGTCTTGCGAGCTTGGCACTGACTCGAGCTTGGTGCTAGATCGAATCCCCAGTCTTAGTTCGAGCTCGATTCTGCCTTGGGGAATCGATATTCGGAGCATGTGTCGGTCGTTGTTACCCCGTAGTCTGATCCGGATACGGGTTCGATAATGATATCGAGTTTTGCGGTTGATTGGTCTTATGGCTCGAAGCTCGACGTCTCTACTTCGGAATTCGTCCGAGCTCGCCATGTAGATACCCTTCGATTGAAACGTTATTGTCTCGGCTGGTCTTTATGACTGAGAATCGGTTTTGACCGTAAACAGATAGTCCCCTCGTTTCTCGGAAAGGATGTGGCGAGGAACGATATGATTTTCTTGCAGCTCAATCAAATTTATGCCGACGTTTCTATCGAACCCGATCTCGACGTATGTGATGACTGTCCCATCGGCTCGGTTTTACCGAGGCATTTAATGTGTGTCAGACGGTGGTCGGCCACCGCTGATACCGAACCGTCAGGCCTTAGTCTATAAATAATCTTTCCACACAACTTTTACTATTTTTGCGCCTTCTCTTCCTCACGGCTGTCTGATGATATGGCGCCGGTGGAGCCGTCAGTTCATGACTATATTCCTAGCCCGTGCATTTTAAAAACCAATTTTAAGGTGGAGAACCCTTCTTCTATTCCGGGTCGATGTGAACACATATCGATGTATACATGCTCTATAACGGAGGATCACCTCGAGGCCGTCCCAAAAGACTGCAACTGGGGTTCCGAGGTTGTGCTGCAAATTCCGTCTTCCGACGAGGATGTTACCACTTACGTGGAGGGTTTTTTAAGTGTTTACACTTATCCCTTCACACTGGGACCCGTCGACCCGGTGATTATTGATTTCTGTAAAAGGTATCAAGTCACCCTTGGCCAAATCCATCCCTCTTTATGGCGTATAATGATCTTATTGCGCTTTTTCTCTACCAAAGCCGGAGGGTTGGATTTTTCTCTAAACCACCTCATCCGACTGTATCGGCCTCAGATCTTTCGAGGACTAATCAGACTTCATCGTCAGGTATCGAAGGCATCGATGTCGAGCATCGATGAAGACAAGGATCGAGGTTGGATGGGTCGTTATATCCGAGTGAGGACCCGTGATATCATTCCACAGGAGAAGATGTCGTTCCCTGAGGAATGGAATTTTGACTGTAAGTGATTTTTGTTCATTTTTCAGGTGCTTTTCCGATTTTTTCTGATGTCCTTCCCTGATGTTCAGCTGCCCCTTGGATTCCACAAGCGGTGCCCGACCTCGAGGACTGGGTTCGAAAGTTGGCCTCGACCTCCTTTTACGCCAAATGCGCTTGGCGTGATTTGGCAAAAGGCAGATGGGAGGCCAAGAACCATGGTGAGGTTTGCTTCTTGTTTCCTTCGAAGCATTCTTTGCGTTCTATTCGTTACCGATTTCCTCTTGTGCAGGTGTAATCAGGGATGCCGTTTTGAGGACTTCGAGCGGTGAGAAAAGAAACAAGTCCCTGGTCCCTAAACTGGGGGAAGATAAGAAGCGAAAAGCTTCCTCTCGGTCAGAGAACCCCAAGCCCAAAACTCACAGGGTGAAGAGAAAAACAATTGCCCTTTCGATTGACTCGGTCCAACGACTGAGAGAAGAAGAAGAAGAAAATAGCTCCTCGGCTTTGGTAGTTCGGTCTACGGAGGCCATCGAGGTTGCCAGAGCTATCGAGCTGATGGCGGCTGTACCTGTCCGGGTTGTTCCCGAAGACCAGAATCTCGACCGGAATACTCCGAG
>AWOL01S0084973.1:18490-30963 GCA_000715115.1 Nicotiana otophora
ATGATGGTAGCAAAAGCGGATCCGAGGACGGGGAAGAGCTCGACCAGGAAGCTTAATTTCTAATTCTTCAAGTTTGCAATTTAATCACGTAGGCAATTTTTGTATATATATGTATAACGAGGTCGACTTGTTTTTATTTTGTGAAGACTTTTGATCGAATATTGACCTTGTAATCTCTCTGATCGATCATATTTGTAGCCCCTGGGTTTGCTTGTTGAGTCGATGATTCAAACTTTGAAGGAACATAATCCGTAGGTGTAATGTAATGGTTGAGTTAATGTAAACTCAGAGTAAAAGTAGCTTATTAGCCGTCGAGTGAATGTTTGGAACTTAAAATATTGTAGCCCGTAGGCGTAATGGTCGAGTGAGTGCTTGCTCGAACTCGGAATAATAGTAGCCCGTAGGCTTAATAGTCGAGTGAATGTTTCGAACTTGAGATCATGTGGCCCGTAGGCTTAATATTCGAGTGATTATTTCGAACTTGGAATGAAAGTAGCCCGTAGGCTTAATGGTTGAGTGAGAGCTTGGTCGAACTCGGAATAACAGTAGCATGTAGGCTTAATATTCGAGTGAATGTTTCGAACTCGAGATAATATGGCCCGTAGGCTTAATTGTCGAGTGAGCGCTTGCTCGAACTCGGAATAATAGTAGCCCGTAGGCTTAATGGTCGAGTGAATGTTTCGAACTCGAGATAATATGGCCCGTAGGCTTAATTGTCGAGTGAGCGCTTGCTCGAACTCGGAATAATAGTAGCCCGTAGGCTTAATGGTCGAGTGAATGTTTCGAACTCGAGATAATATGGCCCGTAGGCTTAATTGTCGAGTGAGCGCTTGCTCGAACTCGGAATAATAGTAGCCCGTAGGCTTAATGGTCGAGTGAATGTTTCGAACTCGAGATAATATGGCCCGTAGGCTTAATTGTCGAGTGAGCGCTTGCTCGAACTCGGAATAATAGTAGCCCGTAGGCTTAATGGTCGAGTGAATGTTTCGAACTCGAGATAATGTGGCTCGTAGGCTTAATGGTCGAGTGAGTGCTTGCTCGAACTCAGAATAACAGCAACCCGTAGGCTTAATGGCCGAGTGAAGAGATACCTCCGCATAGCTAGTTAACAGGCTTAATAACTAGATAATGTGGCCCGTAGGCTTAATAGTTGAGTGAATCTTAATTCTGGTTGAACAATAAATCTCAAGTCATTGCACATGTGTTTATGTTTGGGCCAATCTATATGAGCATGGTTCATTTTGACCATTTGGCTCTTACAACTTTTCCTGTTGGAACCCTATTGTTGTGAGATGACTTTCTTGTATCTGAACTCCATGTATTTGAGGGACCTGATGCCCCCCCCGGTATTCGAGTAATGTCGGAAAGAGGCCTCGGATATTGTTGAAAGTGCAGCACGATCGATGGTTGTCTCATTAAAAACCTTGCCTAAAAACCCATTTGGGAGAAAACCGGTCTAAGGGAAAAAGAGTGCAACGCGTGCTCTTGATTGGAAGATCTTCTTCAGCTCTCGTTCAGACTTCTGCATGGGTTATTTAGATGAATATGGAAAGGCCGTGCCTTAGCAGTAGTACCATTTTAGATGTGATACATTCCAACTGCTTGATAGCTGTTTGCCGTTTATGATGCCGAGCATGTATGATCCTTTTCCGACGTTCTCGAGCACCTGGTACGGTCCTTCCTAATTTGGTCCCAATCTTCCTTCGTTTGGATTCCGAGTATTAATGGTGACCTTTCTTAACACTAAGTCCCCGGGCTTGAAATGGCGTAGTTTAGTTCTTCGATTATAGTACCTTTCGATTCGTTGCTTTTGGGCGGCCAGTCGGATGAGGGCAGCTTCTCGTCCTTCGTCCGATAATTCAATGCTGGTGTTCATGGCCTCGTTATTTGATTCTTCTGTCATGAATCGAAATCTGGGACTAGGTTCATCGACTTCGACTGGTATCAATGCTTCGAAACCATATACTAAGGAGAACGGGGTCGCCTCCGTACTGGATTTTGACGTTGTTCGGTATGCCCAAAGGACTTCGGGCAGGATTTCTCTCCATTTTCCTTTCACGACGTTCAATCTCTTCTTCCGGTTTTGAAGAATAGTCTTGTTCGTTGATTCGGCTTGACCGTTCCCACTGGGGTGGTATGGTGTTGATAATATCCTTCTTATTTTGTGATCTTCGAGGAATTTTGTGATTTTGCTACCAACGAATTGCTTCCCATTGTCGCATACTATTTCGGCGGGTATCCCGAATCGGCATATGATATGATCCCAAATAAAGTCTATGACTTCTTTCTCTCTTATTTTCTCGAACGCCTGCGCTACAACCCACTTAGAAAAATAGTCAGTCATAAATAAAATAAATCTGGCTTTACCTGGGGTCGACGGCAGACGGGCGAGGATGTCCATCCCCCATTTTATGAATGACCACGGGGATAGGACCGAGTGAAGTTGCTCCCCGGCTTGATGGATCATTGGCGCAAACCTCTGACATTTATCACATTTACGAACAAATGCTTTTGCATCTTTGCCCATATCAATCCAATAATACCCCGCTCTGATCACTTTTCGGACTAATGTGTCGGCGCCGGAGTGATTGCCACAAGTGCCCTCGTCTACTTCCCGGAGGATATAATTGATATATCCCGGACCCATACACACCGCCATCGGTCCATCGAATGTTCTTAGATATAGTGTTCCGTCCGCAGCCAACGTAAATCGAGCAGCTTTAGTCTGTAGGGCCCTGGAATCTTTAGGGTCTAAAGGGAGCTTTCCGTTGTTTAAGTACTCAATATACTTATTTCTCCAATCCCAGGTTAAGCTAGTAGAATTTATTTCGGCGTGCCCTTCTTCGATTACCGATCTTGGAAGTTGGACGACAGTCCTCGAGCTCAAATCACCTACCTCAACCGTCGATCCCAAATTTGCTAGAGCATCGGCCTCATTATTCCGTTCTCGGGGGACATGTTGTAGGGTCCATTGTTTGAAATGGTGTAAGGTGATAAGAAGTTTGTCCAGATACCTTTGCATCCTACCTTCTTTGACTTTGCAGGTTTTGTTTACTTGACTCACCACCAGCAAAGAGTCACAATGCGTCTCAATGACTTCTGCTCCCAAGTTTCTAGCTAGTTCGAGACCTGCAATCATGGCTTCATACTCGGCCTCGTTGTTAGTTAACCTGATAGTTTTAATAGCTTGCCTAATAATGTTACCCGTGGGGGTTTTTAAAACTATGCCTAACCCGGACGCCTTTATATTCGAAGCACCGTCCGTAAAAAGGATCCATACCCCGGATGATATATCTGATTTCAAAAGGAGTTCCCTTTCGACTTCGGGTATGAGGGTTGGCGTGAAGTCGGCCACGAAGTCTGCCAAAATTTGAGACTTGATGGCCGTGCGAGATTGATATTCGATATCGTATCTACTGAGTTCGATAGCCCATTTGGCCAATCGGCCTGATAGTTCGGGCCTGTGTAAGATATTTCGGAGTTGGTAGGTGGTTAATACGCTTATGGGGTGATATTGGAAATACGGCCTTAACTTTCTATATGCGCTTACCAGGGCAAGTGCCAATTTTTCTAAGTGCGGATACCTAGTTTCCGCTTCTCCTAAGGTCTGACTCACGTAATAAATGGGAAATTACGTACCTTGCTCTTCTCGAACTAGGACGCTGCTTACGGCGACTTTCGATACCGCCAAGTACAGGTAGAGCTGCTCGTCCGCTTTCGGAGTATGAAGCAGTGGTGGACTCGAGAGGTATCATTTCAATTCCTGTAACGCCTGTTGGCATTCCGGTGTCCAGGCGAAGTCGTTCTTCTTTTTGAGTAGGGAGAAAAATTTGTGACTTCGATCCGATGATCTTGAAATGAACCGGCCTAAGGCTACAATTCTTCCTGTTAACCTTTATACAGCTTTCACGCTGTCCACGATGGTGATGTCTTCGATGGCCTTGATTTTGTCAGGGTTGATTTCAATTCCCCAATTTGAGACCATGAAGCCGAGGAACTTTCCCGAGCCGACCCCGAAAGCACATTTTTCGGGGTTGAGCTTCATGTTGAATTTCCTCAGAATCTTGAACGTTTCCTGAAGATGGCCGAAATGGTCCTCTGCGCGCAGGGACTTAACTAGCATGTCATCAATATAAACTTCCATCATTTTACCTATTTGTTCTACGAACATTCTGTTTACTAGGCGTTGATAAGTAGCTCCTGCATGTTTTAGCCCGAAGGGCATTACGTTATAACAATATGTTCCATATCGGGTCACAAATGAAGTCTTTTCCCGATTGTCCAGATTCATCTAAATTTGATTATACCCGGAATAGGCGTCGAGAAAGGTGAGAATCTCGTGGCCGTCCGTGGCATCGATCATACGATCGATGTTGGGCAGTGGGAAGGAATCTTTGGGGCATGCTTTGTTCAAATCCTTATAGTCCACACACATTCTAAGTTTGTTTCCTTTTTTAGGTACAACAACCACATTGGCTAACCATTCGGGGTATTTTACTTCCCGAATGGACCCTATCTTGAGAAGTTTGGTTACCTCATCCTTTATGAATGCGTGCTTTTCCTCGGACTGGAGCCTTCTTTTTTGCTTCACCGGTCTGAACATAGGGTTCAAGCTTAGCTGGTGCACCGTTATGTCCGGCGGGATCCCTGTTATATCTAGATGGGACCAGGCAAAACAATCGATGTTATTGATAAGAAATTGAATAAGTTTCTTCCTGAGTTCGGGGCTCAAACTCGTTCCCAGGTATACCTTTTGTTCGGGCCAGTGTTCGATCAGTACGATTTGCTCCAGTTCCTCAATTGTTGATTTGGTGGCATCGAAATCATCGGGGGTTACGAAGGATCGAGGGATCCATCGATCATCATCGTCCTCTTCAACGTTTTGCTTACCTGGTCGGGTCGAAGCCGATGTCTGTGATTGCTATTTGGCGCTCAGCTTTGAACCTGATCCTTTCATTGGTGAAGGTGAGGATATTGATTTTGCTTCTTCGACGGAGAACATTTCTTTTGCGGACGGTTGTTCCCTGTACACTATTTTGATACCTTCCGATGTTGGGAATTTGAGGACCTGTTGTAGGGTCGAGGGTATGGCTCTCATGTTGTGGATCTACGGCCTTCCGAAGAGGGCGTTATATCTCATATCACCTTCGATTACGTGAAACTTTGTTTGCTGGATGGTTCTGGCTACGTTTATTGGTAGGGTGATCTCGCCTTTAGTGGTTTCACATGCCATATTAAATCCGTTTAGAATCAGAGTTGCGGGTACGACCTGATCCTGCAGGCCGAGCTGTTCTATGACCTTCGATCTGATAATATTGGCCGAGCTACCTGGATCAATTAATATACACTTAATCTTAGTTTTATTCATGAGTACGGATATTACCAGCGCGTCGTTATGGGGTTGGATGATTCCCTCTGTATCTTCATCACTAAAGGATAAAGTCCTTGCGGGTGCATGATCTTGGGTTCGAGATCGCTTCACAATCGATGTTTTAGCGTGTTTAAGCATCGGTCCCTGGGGGGCATCGACGCCACCGACGATCATGTGAATGACGTGTTACAGTTCACGTGCAATGAAGCGGCAACCGTGTCAAGGATTTAAGATCAAACATGTGTAGATCATTTAGCTTCCTCCCCTTTGCATCTTCACCCCCAAATAAAATCAAAACTGAGCTTGCTCTAAGAACACTATGACCACTACGTGCAACCTGTCCATTGAATTGGCCAGTTAAAAAAAATAAAAAAATAGAGAAGTTGCATTGCAGGTATAGACAACAAACTGAAGTGAAATCTTTACCATTTTCCTACTATTTCCTTTTATCTTTAAGAGTAAGACAATTACCTCATTTGAGTAAGACAAGTTGGTAGCTGATACCAACTTGTCACGGCCCAATTTCCCCTCCGTTGGGTATCGTGATGGCACATAGTCTTAGAGATTAGGTAAGCCTAACATTTTTGAATAACAACAATAATAAAGAAAATCTAACAGTCTTGATATAGAAATCCTTACAAAAATTTACAATTTCCCAAAACCGATAGTACAAGGCATAAGCTCTACAGAGTTTGCTACACTTCTAAATACAACTGTTTGGAAATGAGTAAAATAGTGTGAATACAAAATAAGAAGGTGACTCCGAAGCCTGCGAACGCAGCAACAGGTTTACATTGAGTCTCCACTGTAATGATCTGCACAGCTACTAACGATCAAATACTTGGATCTGTACAAAAATGTACAGAAGTGTAGAATGAGCATACCACAGCGGTGCCCAGTAAGCATCAAGACTAACCTCAGTGGAGTAGTGACGAGGAACAGTCAAGACACTCACTGGTCTAATAAACTGAACAAGTATAAGTATGGGAACAACAGAATAAGGTATCTACATAAAGACTACGCAATACGGCAAACAATACAGAAATTGCAATAAAGAAGGAAACAACAAGTATCATAAAATGACACAAAAGAGTGAATGGAACACAACCTAAATCTGAAACCACATATACAACAAGGACAAGTAATAACTCAGCAATTACAACCGCTTTTACATCAGGTTTTAGTCAAACAAACTCCACGAGGAATCGAACCTCAGACAAATCACAACTAACGAGTCTCAATACCTGAACCCTAACACCACTCTCACGTAGACGGCAAGTAAACAAGGGTGTGCATCTATATTCAAATATATCAAGAAGACCTCTTATCCGATATGAGTGTTTAACTACATGTATGCTTGTGCAAGTGTCCTAACATAATTCATACCAGCTAGTAAGCATAAGGAAAAGAACAGGCAACACGTAGAATATTTTCTCATAACTTTCACAAGATTAAGTCATACAGGAAAGTGTACCACTACACAAATATCAACCACAAGAATGCCCCCAGGCTATCACAATCATCACAAATCAATCCCTGACATAGCCCACCTTGTCTCGCCATATGTGCATTAATAATATAGTAAGTGCCCGCCTTGTCTCGCCACACGTGCACTATAACGTTCCCACCCTATCTTTCCATATGCGCAACCCACGTATATATATATCCCGCCTTGTCACGCCGCATGTGCAATATCAATAGTAACAACAACATGGCAGAAATCTCATGCAACTTCATAACAATAACCGCATGGCAGAAATCCCGTGCATCACAATATCAACAACCGCATGGCAGAACTCTCGTGCACCACCACAACAAGTATACCAACAACAATGACAATAAATACAAGAACACGGAAAGTAAATCAACTCAAGAACTTTCGATCACAAGGAGACGGTAAAACTAGCTCACAAGGAATAACCATAATAGCGAATACTAGGCTTAATAAGAACAACTCAACAAGGGAGAAAATAATATGTAACAACGATCCCACAATATGTAGTTCAACAACAAGGAGGCTAACACGAGTCAAATAATTACAAATAAGGACATGTCAACTAAATATATGATATCTAAACTTCTTTTAAGGTTGGGCAATTACGGAGAACATATAACAAATTCAATTAAGGATGAGCAGCGAAAAGATAATCATAACCTCAATTAAGACTAAATAATTACATGAGAGATAATAATGATTTTCAGATAATACAAGCAATTATGAAAAGATAGCAGGACAATAGAAGAGTTAAAAATCTTCAGTTAAGTCAAATAAGAGTCAAATAAGCAATAAGAGTGAATCATAAAGCAATTAATTCCAATTAAAGCATGTAGAGGTGAAATAGTAAATAGAAAACTCAATCATATCAAGAACAACTTCATACTCAGTGAATATAAGGACCTAAGAACCCTAAAAGTCCAACTTTTCGCAAATAAGTCCGAGCACATACTCGTCACCTTGCGTGCACGGACTACAATTAGCATAAAAGACTCAAATCCTACGGGAAAATCCCTCATACAAGGTTAGACAAGATACTTACCTCAAAGAAGATAAACCGATACTCTAAAATGAACTTCTCGAATGAAAAGACCTCCGGACGGCTTAAATCTAACCAAAATAACTTCAAAGCACAAATAAAACTAAGAAACTATTTTGGATCATAAAGTCTCAATCTTTAATAAAATCTAAAAATCGGTCCAAAGGTCAACCCCCGGGCCCGTACCTCGGAACCCGACAAATTTTACAAAACCCGAATATCCATTCCGATACGAGTTCAACCGTACAAAATTATCAAATTCCGATACCATTTCATCCTTTAAATCATGATTTTTTATTTTGAAATTTTTCTTCAACAACCTCCATTTTCCTCAACCCAAAATACAAATTAAATGATTAAAATAAAGCTGAAATCATGGAATATAATAAATTCTAGGTGAAGAACACTTACCCAATCGATTTTCTTGAAAAACCCACAAAGAATCGCTCAAAACTGAGCTCCACAAGTCAAAACATAATACAAATGGCCTAACCCTCGATTTGAAGGTTTTATATTCTGCCCAGGTCCTTATGCATCGCGAATGCGGAGAAAGGGTCGCGATCGCGGAAAACAAATTGAGGCCGCCAAGAAAGACCCTTCGCAAACGCGAGTAAAGGGACGCGAACACGATGAACAATGGACAGGAGCTTACGCGAACACGTAAGGGACACGGAACGCGAAGAGGAAAATGATCACATTGTCGAGGGCCTGGTTTCTGCTACGCGAACGTGGAAGGGGGGGCGCGAACGCCATGAATGGGATGAACAGGACTACACGATCGCGAGGCATACTATGCGAACACGAAGAAGGAAAATCAGGCGGGTCAGAAGAACACTATGCGAACGCGAAAGGCACTTCACGGCCGCGAAGAAAGATAGCAGACACCAGAAACCAGCAATCCAAAAATAGAGGAAATTGGCCCGTAGCCCATCCAGAACACACCCGAGACCCCAGGGACCCCATCTAAGCACACAAACAAGTTCTATAACCTAACACAGACTTGCTCGGGGTCTCTAATCACATCAAACAATGCCGAAAATGCAAATCGTACCACGAATCGAACTTAAGCACTTTCAAATCTTCCAACTTCTAAAACTCGCGTCGAAACCTATCAAATCAACCCAGAATAACGCCAAATGTTGCATACAAGTCCCAAATGACATGACGAAGCTGCTCCAACTATCGGAATCGCATTCCGATCCCGATATTCCAAAAGTCAACTGTTGGTCAAACTTCTCCATCTTCCAAACTTCAACTTTTCCAATCTTCACCGAAATGCTTCAATTTAACCTACGTACTTCCAAATCCAAATCCGGACGCGCGCCTAAGTGCAAACTCCCCATGTGAAGCTGCTGACATCATCCAAAACTCATTCTGGTGTCGTTTACTCAACAGTCAAATTCTGGTCAAATTCTCACCGCTTAAGCTTCCAAAACTAGAATCCTTCTTCCAATTCGACTCCGAATCATCCGGTAACTGAATTCAACCATGAACGCAAGTCGATACACATAATATGAAGCTGTTCAAGACCTTATGCCACCAAACAGAGCTTAAATTCTCAAAATGACCGGTCAGGTCATTACACCCCCTTATTAAACAAACGTTCGTCCTCGAACGTGCCAAGATTCGCCTCGAAGTCATCAAATCACTAAATGCACACTTCCAACATACACCCGTGGGTGACCCCACATCACCCCAATCCATATAAGTCTGACGACACCATCCCAACTGAAATTTAGCCTTTCTGCCAACACTGATAAGCCTTATAGCGAGAATCCTCACCTTTCATTCATTTCCAAAAGACCCGATTCTAAATCCATATCTGGTATCAGTCTCAGCAGCTGCAACAACTCATGCCTACACCCACAATGTACATCCATACAACATAACACACCACACATAGGCCCATAATAACATTTTTGATCACAATAGCTGGCCAAAATCAACCCGGTACCGGCAATTAACCTCATATCTGATAGAACTTTGTTTCAAACCTCCATAACACTAACAGCAATGCAAGAAACATGAATGCCTCATAACTAAACACCCGAATCAATAAGTCACAACCAACACCACCGAGCACATACCCCGCAAGCTAAAACTCGAGAAGCATAGAATGAAAATGGCTAAATATGTAAAGAGAAACACATAAGAGAACTATCAAAAAAGCCCAACAGGCACAACCCTCTATTAGTACTATCCTACGAAACAACATAACAAGGAAAGAATTAAAGCATATGAACAGTTCACAAGGATCTCATCCTGATATAACTTCCACTGCGGTACACAACCCGGTTCGAACACATCGAATCACATGAAATGGGTCCCACCATCAACTCTAAATCAAAAATAGGATATACATTAAACCAACTAGAACCTTTTACTAGATCAATTCCGTCAACAAAATTACAACACGTACTGGCTCCCACACTGGTGGAGCATAAAAATCATAGCTCGTAACCAACATACTCAGGAATCATATCAAGCCTACCGTATTGGATAACAAGAATTCACTACTAGTCTCGTAACTCTCAATAATGAGTAAAAATAAATAATAGACACGACTACCACTCATAGGATCTCCCAACAGGGGAAACCACATAAACATAATACTAAGTCATGAACTCACACATAGGTGGAGCAAAAATGGGGAAGTCACCCCGATAAACATAACTGTAACAAAATGCGGATGGTGCTGCTCTAGAAAAACCCGGAAGTATACCTGTATAAGATCATCTGGCGCAACAGCCTCAAGCCTACCATATGAAAGACATCAACGGGTCGGGCTTCCCCCTCTTGGGCGACCTCTACTCACTCAAGACGGTTCTGTGTGACTCTCAAGTCAAGCAAGCATATCAAGTTGAGGATTGTTTTTAAGCAACAATGCACTAGTGGCATACAAGTCAATCAACTGAGAAAAAGGCGCCAAAGAGTAGGCTACTTAATCTACTTGGGCATTACAATTCAAATCATATATGCAGGAAGACAGAGCGTATGCTCTAACTTAACTTGCCAACACCAAATATGTCAACAGGTACCTCAGAGCAATCTTGGTTTTCTCCCTTATCTTATTCCTAAAAAAATAAAACAAAACACCCGGTTCGAGCTACACCCTTGGAAAAGAACCGGCGTCCAAAGAAAAACCAAGGGATACTACCTAACTATCAAAAATAAAACAAAAGAAAATCTTTTTGGTATTTGTAATCGGACTTTAATCCCTCAAGAAAATTGTCCAACAGATCCATCGTCGGGAAAAGTCCAAGTTTTTGTTAATTGTTTTTTATGTAATCTAGCTAATTAGACTATGTTAGTCTCAAACTAAGCTAAAAGGTGATAAAAGAAAAAAAAATAATAATAACACTAAAAAATTTATACAATTCAAGGAGTATTACCCCCACCCCACACTTAAACAATGCATAGTCCCTGATGCTTAATAAATTCAAAAATAAAGTAAGGTGGAAAGAAAGAACTCTGTGTTAGTCGGAGTCTACCTCATAAGGATGCCAACCAGCTACGGCAATGGGCTCATCATCATCTCCTAAGGGTACCAAAGCCATTGGTCCCATAACTTCATCATCATCTGCATCCTCATTATCAGATTCCTTGTCAGTGTTTTCATCCTCAGAGGGAAGAACGGTACTACTTGGTGCTATGCCCAACATCTCCTCGGAAGAACTGGATAGATCACTTCGCAATTGTGTGCGCTCCTCATCTGACACCCCAATCCTGCTCATAATAACATTGAGGGATTTGTAAAGATACCTATTAAAATTTCCGTCCCTCTCATTCCTAGCAGCTTGGGTGAGCTTGGATGTGGACTCTAGCATGGATGTGATGTCTAACAATGATGTGGGTGCCTCCACTACCTCATCATAGCCAGGGTACTCTGGTACCCAACGAGAGAGCATGTATTGTGTCAGGATGTTGCCAAAAATAAACCTTTTAATCCTTCCTCCAAAACGGGTGCTGGTCATGTCCTCAAGCATGAGCTCACCCATATTTATGGGGCGCCCGATCATCAAAACGTAGATCACGCACACTCGAGCTCGAGTGCACTCACTATTATGTTTAACAGGCATTAATCTAGCTTGCACAAAGTTTTGCCAAACCTTGGTCGTTTTGTTGAAGTCGAACCGGAGCATTTCAAGGTGAATATTTCCCTTAGTTCGCGTCCATTTTGCATTAGAATCAACGCCATAAAGTGTGTGACGTATTGCTTGGTAGCTTGGACTTTTGACAAACTTTCGAAGCCTTCGTGGGTTAGGACTATCAACTCCTAAAACATGACACAAGGCTTCCCTATCCATTGGAATTTCCTTTCCTCTGACCCACGACTCGTCATGTTTCTCGTTCCAGTTGGCATATAACTCTCTTACAATGCTGAGATTTTCCGGGACCGGATATTCGAGGAGCTTATCCATCTTCTTTTCAATCAATGTAGCAAGTACATCTGGGAAGTTCCGTTCTAAAGCCTTCACATTTATCCCCATTTCAGACACATATCTCCCATATGGAACAAAAGTATCATGCCATTTGATGGCGTCATCCCGAACAAGTTCCACTCGAGG